>JAVQJF010083916.1:0-41454 GCA_036023855.1 Gadopsis marmoratus | reverse complement strand
TAACTACATAATAACATAATGTTCTTTGCCCTTTACATAATAGACAAAAAACTGCCTTCACTTTGACATGTTATACTCCAGCAATTTAGTATTGCAATTTCAAAACTGCATTCAGAGGCACATTTAAAAAAATAAAATAGAACTGTAAAAGTCAATGCAGAAGAGGCAAAGATTCATAGACTTTTAAACCTTAGTGTGAGTCCAGCACAAAAACAGGACATCCATGTCCTTAAAAGTCCATGTCCAAAACTAAAACAAAAAATGCCTATGATAACCTGTCAAACCTGTCAAATTGTAAAAAAAAAAAACTCCCCTTTTTTATCGTCACCTATAGCAGTATCTCATCATGCAGAGAATTATAGTGGAGGTGAAATAACTTTGCAGTCTGTGGTATTTCTTAGGTAAAATATATTTCCAGTTGAAACTGTTCACACAATGTTAGATTAACTTTAATAATACGGACACTTTCTCTGAAAGATGCTGTTGATCTTCTAAATGCGTGCGCTGCACAAGTAAACTTCCGTTCACCGCCACAGTGTTAGGGTGGAGACAGAATACTCATTTGATTTATATGAACTGACCCTGAGAAGAAAAAGAAAAAAGAAATGCTAACTACGTTCATAGTGATGAGAGTAAAGGGAACTTGTCACTGCCGCTTTTGATACACATCCACAATCAAACACAGACACTCTCTCTCTCTCTCTCTCTCTCTCTCTCTCTCTCTCTGTCTCTTACAGACATGCACACACACACACACACACACACACACACACAGTGAGAGACAGACAGGAAGTTGGGGAGGAATTCCCAAGCGGACATTTCTCACGTTCCTGCGGTGATTGGAAACACACTCCAGTAAAATGGCGGCAGGACATAATTTCCAGGTGAGGAGAGAAAGGCTGTAACCTCTTCCCCTCTCCCTCCATCTCCCCCCACCCCGGCACAAACAATATCCTCCTTGATATTATCCTTCTACACACACACACACACACCTGTTGTCACCTGGAGGGGGTTGGTTTTTAGCTGGCCAGCATCAACACACAATGGCTGCTTCTGTGGCTTGGCGGGAGCAGGTGAGCAGATAGTATCTACATGAATGTGCGCTCCCACACATACACACTTCAGTGCACGCACGCACCCATGCACACACAGAAATTGAGAAAGGCACGCACACACGCGCACGAACGAACGCGCACACACACACACACACCTGCTGAGGAAATGAGCCTGCAGTGGGCCTCCACCTGGTCAGCCCCGAGGTGACACCGAGAAAAACAAAAGGAAGGAAAGAGGCAATGAAGATAAAAGAAAGATGTTTGGAAAAGGAGGAGGAGGGTTTTTGAAAGCCAACAGAGCGTTTTTGTTTTCCAGCTGAAGCAGCTGACATTAAATATCTGGAGTAGGCATTAATGTCATTAATGTTTGCATTCAATATTTGTTTGATTTAATGACAACTTTGTTCTAGACACAGATATGGATACTGCAGATGTCTACAGTCACTGAAAATCCTCTGAAGGACACAGGTTCAGAGAAACGGCTTGGAGCAAGTCTTCACTTAAAAAGCTGTATAATATGATTCATCATTTCACAGTCACACTCTGAGAATTGGTATGTGTGTGTGTGTGTGTGATGGTCTGAACATCTGTGACATGAGTAAGATGCTGAGGGAGTCAGATGCATGCTGTTGAGTGCATTATCCTCTTCCATCCTCTATTCATGTTTTACCACACTTGCCAGAGAGGCTCAGCCGCTTGCCTTAATTATCTCTGTGTACAGGAGTCTGTGTGTGTGTGTGCGTGTGTGTGTGAGACTGCATCAGATGTGATGTGATACATTAGGCGTTTCGTGATGCTTAGGTGTAAAAAATCCCATTAGAGTGAGCGGGATGGCAAATCGATAACTTACGGGATCTAGTGCAGCGCTGCAGTGTGTGTGAGTGCGGAAGTGCTTTAACACCTCTCAGAGGTGGATCAGTATGCGACAGCATGGAGACACTGTCAGAGAGGGTTAGCGTCAGACTAAGAGAGGCAGAGGAAAGGGTAGTGGGAGAGAGCTGGAAAATAAAAAGGAGAAAGAGCAAGGAGGGTGAAAAGAGAGAAAGATGTGTCACTCCTGATGACATTGTGTTGTGTTTGTCCTTGGTGATTTGGGGTGAGACGAGGGTTGGTGAACAAGAATAAAGCAGGGTGATGGAAGTGCTTCAATGTTAAAAGCCACGGAGAGATACAGTATGCTTTTTTAAAAGGCACACATTTGCAGGTCCTGAGCCCAATCTCCTGCACTGCCTAGCTAACTTAAACAGCATGCACATACACACAGGTGTTTGCACTTATGGCTGATTAGAGCTGATGGTGGGCAGAGCCATGCTAGGCATCACACGAGGTCACCAGACTCCATCACCTACAAAGAATGATGGTGTCAGTCTCACAGGAGAGTGAGGGGTCCACACAAGTCCTGCGAAGTGGTCTAAACAGGTAAAATTATTGAAAGCACCTAAGAGCGTGTGTGTGTGTGTGTGCATGAAGAATGTAGAAGAGATAGTGTCACTATGTAGTGATGCAACTTTGCAAAACAGTTTCATATTGTTTTTTAGCCAACTAAGGCGGCACCTAACGACTAAAAAAAATGTCATAAAATGTCACAAAATAGTGAAAACGATTCCCAGAGCCTAAGACCACATCTTCAAATGTCGTGTTATATCAAACCAGCAGCACAAAATCTAAAGATATTCAGTTTACAATGAGATAAAACAGAAGCAGCACATTTTGGAAGCGCTGGAGCCAGAGCATGTTTGACATTTTTATTAAAACTGCTGTCAAATAATTTTCTGTCAGTAGACTAATTTATTAATTGACTAACAGTTCCATGTGAGGTATGGTGACAAATGTTATTAGAAACACATTATTTTATAGTTTAACTAATTATTAACCCAATAACAATATATATAATGTTATATACTACATAGTAGTTGCACAGTTGTAAGTTGTAGTTGCTGATTTCCAGAATGTTAAATCTTACTGATTGGAATAACTGACAGAGATCTATTTAACCCCATGTTAATATTAATTTATTACGGTAAGCTCCATATTTGTTAAAGTGTGTGCTTGCCTGTGAGTTACAGTGCAGTTGTTGCACTAGAACTAATCCATTGGAAGCATAAAGTCATTTTTCCCCGTAATTAGTAACAATTTACAAAATTCTTGCGACATATCCTCCCAAGAATTTACAGTTACAGTACATATCAGCTCCATTCACACAAACACACACACACAAATGATGCATTCATAACCATCATGTTTCCTCTCAGTTGCAATTCAAAATACATAAATCTATATTCCTCTGCAATATTATAAAGGCAACACATTTATGGAATCACTGGGAAACAGAATGACATGATGACCAACACAGCTTCTCTCACTTTCACACACACACACACACACACACACACACACACACACACACACACACTCCAGTGGGTAGGCAGTATGGTGAACGCGTGGCAGATGCCCGACACATTGGTGTTCGTTCAGTCACTATAAAGAGCAGCTGCTCAGTCTTCACTGCCCTCTGGCACTGCACACACACACACACACACACACACACACACACAGAATCACATGGATCCACACACACCCATGCACTTGCTGTATAACACTAATGCTTGAAGGCATTCCATCTCTCGCAGATTACAAGTGCACCAACACAAAAACACACACAGACAGAGCGAGAGAGAGATAACAGCAGCACAAAACCTGATCAGCCCTCACCCATATCAATCCATGTCACTCCCTGATCTCTCTGTCACGCACACACTCGCCATAAATCCCTACATGTGGCTGAACCATTGCCGCCCTGTAGTCCCTAAAGCCTCACACACACACACACACACACACACAAGCTAACACACTTCCTGAAGTCTTAAAAGTGAGTGAATAATAAATCTCAAAGATGTTACAGAGGAGATGTAGAGTGTTTAGATGGAAAATGGAAAAAAGAGGTGCAAAGGATGATCGAGAGAAAGAAAAACATTTAAGATGAGTTTGAGAAGTGGCCTCCATCTTGTTTTTGATTTGGTTACCACTAGTGCTGATACGGTTAGTAGATTCATCAATCAACAGAAGATAAGTGCAGTCATTTGTTAAGCAAAGATGTAAAATATCCTCTGGTTCCAGCTTCTATTTCATTGCTAATTTAATATTTTGGGGTTTTTCTGTTTTTGTTTATCTGACACAAAACAAGCAATCCCACTGCTGAAATCCTGCTGTCCCTGCCATTACACATTCATGCTGTAGAGACCAACGTTGTTCAGGCACACAGAGCTTTGTTCTGAATTGGTGGAGATCACCAAGATTCCAATGGGATTATATTTTTTCAAGCTAAATGATGTTCAGGACATTAAGATTCTTTTTATATGATTGAATGGTGCCGCCACATAAAACATGTCTGGGGTTAGAATATTTTACTCTGAACATAAAATAGCTTCAGTGGTGTGCTGGAACAAACCAATGCACAGTAAATAGACGTCGACAGCCTTTGTGGCATAGCCTCCAACCTTAAAGCGTAATAGGGGAAACAGGATGTGACGTTACTTGGTTAAAGACAGGTTCTTGAAAGTTTTGATGACCATTTCACTATTTCCATTAGTGACTCATCGACAGAAAACCCTCATTTACATTGTGTCATCGAATAGATGATGGTATGAAAAGTGACCACAGAGCAAAGGTAACTCTCTCTGCTCATTCACTGCACTTGGAAACTGGAATTGGTTTAGATAACTATTAAAATGTCACCAAAAGTGTAAAGCTAAGATTCTAACACAATAAGGCATTGGGGAAAAATACATGTGTTCATCGTGTAACTGGCCTCTGTCAAAAGCTGGCTACACGTTTTTATATGCACAGGTTTACCACCGTAGCTCTGACATATACAATTCCATCGCTGTTCAGTGCTTCTCTATATATAACTCATGGCGTGTGGACCATTAGGTGGATTTTGCATTTAAGGTAAGACTTAGAGACTTTCTTGTCATGTTTTACTTTGCTTTAAATCATATAGAATTGATTTATTACTGTCAAATGTGCTTACATCATGTTCCTTGTCTCCACATATGCAAATATTTGGGGTCCATATAGATTTTGAACTGTGTTATAGTAAAATTAGACATTTTCAGGCCAAACACTTCAGGGGACTCCCTAAGAGGAACTGTCCACTGGGATAAGCCAACTGGCAGTTGTTATAGCAACGTCACTTACAAGAGTTTTATATTTTCCTTTGATGAGTCAAAATGGTATTGTATTTCCCATGTTGAATACATGCTAAATAAACCCTAGACTTCACTGTCGGTCCATTTGTCCTTGTTTTGGTCCATGTTTTACGGCTACCGTTAGATGGTAGATGTCGGTTGCCAGTACTGCATTGGCTCATGTATTTGGCCAATCACCATACACTTACGTCACTCAAGGTTCCTCTTATGCTAGGAGGGTATACCTACTCTGAAGTATGAGCTAAAAAACTCCCTCGATATGGCATTCTTAGAACTAGAATTGTTCCCAGTTCTTGCAGTGTGAACACAATAAAAAAATGAGGGGTCCTCCAATTGTTCTTAGAACTAAGAAAAAGTTCCTTCTCTCCTAAAATGCCTAATATGCTTTCATGTGTTCTTTTTTACTAAACAACACATTTCACCTTGGGAACAATAGAATGAATTCCATAACCTCCCCAGATAAATCAATACATTTCCTGATATTCTGGAGAGTTCCAGAGGAATCCCATTTTTTTGGCTAATAGAGCTACAAAAGATACTTGATCTCCTCATCTTCTCTGACTTCCATAGAGAGAATCAATCTCTGTCTGGAATACACTTCTCAAACCACCAGGAGATATTCCAGGAATTCCAGAAGCAGCAGGTAAACCATATTTAAATGTGACACTCGTGTTACTCATCCTTAATTTGCTTCCGTGTCTTTCAGATTTTCCATCAGATAATTGTTCTCCCTCTTTCTTTTCCTGAGTACAGCTCAGTGGTTCCCTTTGCCTTGATTGCTGGTGATGACAAAAACAAAAATGGAGCGGCGATGACTATTCAGATTTGCTTTTATGTCCTGTCACCAGCCAGTGGGTCACCAAGCACACCCTGAGGCGATGGACACGATGGATGGGGGGGGGGGCAGAGTGGCAGCAAGGTGACAAAGGTGCCTATTGATAAAAATAAAATCAGGAGAGGAAGAATGGAGGGGCGGGGAGAGGGGGTCACGGGAAATGAGGGTATTTGTCTTTAAGGAAGAGATCAGATGGCCGGGCATCTTTCTGGCCTGTGCGATCACTGTTGTCAGTGTGGCCACTATAGCACAAAAATACAAGGGCCCTTTATAAGGCTGGGAGGTAATTGTGGGGTATAGGTTACTGGGGTATGTGTGTATTAGAAAAAGAAAGAGAGACAGAATACCACCGCACAGGTGCATAGTCTTTTTAACAGCTGAACAAGTATGAAGGGGAGAAGAGAAGAGGGGGGGAAAGATGGCAGGCAAAGTGTGTGTGTGTTGGGGGGTGAAACCCCTCTATCCCCGTCTTTTTACTCAGTCATTCATAGCCCTCTCTTTCATTCTCCTCCAGCCTCTGTGAGAACAATAACTCAGGGGAAAGCCCCTTCTCGCCTCTGGGTGCTGCTGATGGTGGTCAATGGGCGGTGGGTCACAAGGACAAAGGGTTAGTGATGCTAACAGGTGCATGCACAGATACATATAAACGAATGGTTGAAACCTTCTAGTGTTTGTCCATACTTTAGCTCATTGGTTATGGATACTTTAAAATCCTACTGATCATTTGACCAGTGCGTGATGTAGCATTTTAGATTTTTGTTTTCTCAAACGTCAGCCATTGGTTGGTCCCCATTCTACAAAGCAAATGTGTCGAGACAACATTTGTTCTTAGCAGATACCTCATAGCACCATGGAACCCCCGACCAGATGAGAAGACCACCAATCCTCCAAACTACAGACGGGTGAAGGAAAAAGGTGAATAACTGCATGTAGAAAAAAGAACAAATGCAGGTGCTTCTGCAACACCCTACTGAGACAATGGATTTTTACGTGAAACTGACAATCCCTGCACAAGCGCACACACACACAGATTTAGACACACATCCTCACACGCAGAGTCAGTGAAGGTAACTGAGCTGTGATAATGTGGGGGTGGATGTGGCTAATGGCTGATAGCTGCTGATCCCACACTGATTAACTCAGTGTTTTACAGGATGCTGCTAATGGACTGACACACACAAGACTGAAGTCACAAGGGCAAACATACAGTATACACGTACATGTCTGTACACTTGCAGGCCGACCAGCGACAGATACACACCTCATCGTCCAACTGAGTAGGCCAATGCTAAGGCTTGAAATGTCTCCGTTTACATGAAAGATTATTCCTTAAACTGCCAATCACTGTTTTCCTGAGGATGAAAATAATTCAGGATCCTATATTGGTCTGACGTGTCAGCCAGTCCATCCCCAACACACACACACACACACACACAGATGTGTGTCTACTGGACTTTGGCACTGCTGCCAAAGTCCAGTAGCTCTCTAAAGTGTCTTCAGCATGTTGTGATAAGCCAGCTGCATCTAGTCCTGCCTGCTCGGCTCTGCTCTGCCGCCAGCTGACACACTATCACTGATTCACCGCCACAGATAAATCACACACACACACACACACACACACACACGGATACAGATGGAGACAAACTTTGAGGCAGAGACGTGGTGACAAAGCCAGGGACGTACATACACACTGAAGATGACAACAACAAAAACAACAAAATGGTTGCCGCCACAGAAGGGGGGTTTTGTTGTTAGTTCCTGTTTTGGTGCAGGGTGGCTTTCTTTGCAGAGTCAAAACACAACTACAGTAGTGTGGAAGGGAACTGAGAGATAAATCAGTGTGTGCACACACACAGACGTAAGATTAAATACTGTTATCTCTCTTTAAGGTCTGTCTCCTTTTCTTTCTTTCTTGATATGACCTGCTGGGCCACAAAATACCACTGTGTAGTCTAGCAGCCTCTACGCACACTCACACATACACACACACTCTCACACACACACACACACACACACACACGCAGCAAGGCTTGGGGTGCAGATGGGGGGAATTGATAACAGCTACACATTGATCCTGTATATTGTGGCTGGTGGAAAGTGAGACAGTAGCATTGGTGTTGGGCTCCTCTGTCCCCTCCATAGAGACAGATATGCTGAGTCAAGAAGCCATGACTGGAAGCACTGTACAACATAGAGCGCGTCTGTGTGTGTGTGTGTGTGTGTGTGTGTGTGTGTGTGTGTGTGTGTGTGCGTTGCATGCAGATGGCGTCCCATCACCTCAGGGAAGGCAGAGATAAGCAGAGTGTATGGGCTAAGATAAGATGAGAGCAGACACTGGGGAGACTGACTGACTGTAAGTGAGTCACTGTAGGGAGAGCTGCAGCTTTATGGTCTCGCTCGGCCTAAGGTCTCTGAAGGAAACACTTATTACTCTAAAAGAAATGGCTGGAAAACACGAATGGTCACAGGGTTTTTGTGTCACAAAATGTACACATTACACACACGTGCAAAAATTTCACATGCAATTCACAAAAGTGTGGTTTTTGGACATTTGACTTTTGAAAGTTTTGCATGAGATTTGACACGTATATTAAACATATGAAATGGGAAGAATCACATGTAAAAACATTTATTTGCATGTCCATTTTTATAAGGTACAACAATTTCACATGAATTCATGTACGAGATAAAGACACATTTAGGCACATTTCATGTGATGGAAATTCACATAAAACAAGCACAAATTGTTTTCAGACATTTCAAACTCGTACTATGAAATTTCACATGTGAAAATATGCATTCGCATGTGCTTTTTGCTGTAAGGGAAGACTAAAATGTACAATCAAACTGATAAACGGTGTGCTACAGTATGAACAGTCAAAAACTCTGGTAATAACTAAAGGCCAGATTTGGTCAGATTTCACCTTTAATGTTATGGATATGATGCAATTTGGTAACATATTATAAAATGTGTCAAAGTTACACTACCAATCCATTTATATAATTTCTTTTCCAATAGCAATATATTGATATCCTGAATTATATAAACAAATTGATGTTTAAAGCATTGAACAACTTTCAACTGTTTGCATTACATCAGGCATGATTCAGACATGATCATGACATGATTCCACATAATAATATTGAACTCTCGCCCAGCCCTATGTGAATCTATCTATATGCAATATACTAGGGGAAACATTAAATATATAATTTATGAATACATTCCATTTGAAGGTACTAAATATTGGCCCAAATTCATTGTCTCTGGTGGCTTCAACCTTCAAAATCTACTATCAGTTAAATCTGAAGGACAAGCTTAGAAATATAAATCTCAATTCAACAGCTCAGTGTCAGTTATCAGCTTTCCATGTATTCTTAACTGGAAATGCATAAAAATACTTTCCTTTACTCTGGGACTGATCACATTTAAAGATTTCATAAGTATTAATTGCCTGCGCCTTCAATCCAAAAAATGTTGCTACCAGCCTTCAAACCCATATTAGTAAACTTCTGCCACACACAGGCGCGTTCTTAGGGTGAGACAAAAGTGATGTGCGTGTGTGATAAGAGGCGGCGCCATGGCAGTGGCAGGACACAACAGTGAACCGCTCCCTACACACACATACACACACTGATAAGCATCACCTCCATCCCTCGGCCTGGCTCTATCCTCCTGTCTCTCTCTGCTCTGAAGCAGCTAGTTAGGAAAGTGAAAACACAAGAGGACACTGGCTGGAGACAGAGGAACCACAGATACGACTTTGGCCAGACAGGAGGATACGGATAGAGGTGGAGGAGAAAGAAAGCCGAGGTCAGAGCCAGAGATTAGACCCAGGGGGTGCTGCAGTTTCCTCCTTCATTCTCACATTACCAAGGTGCAATCAGCAAGACGTTTGGAGCCCTAATCAGGCTGCAAGTGTTTTCAAAAGAAGCTGGCATGATCTGCAAATTTCATAATTTACAATATTTGCTTAAAACAGTTAAGGAATTGAGTGTGTTCCCAAGTTTTTTTTCCATAAAGCCCATATGAGACAGCACGGAAACATGCGTGAAAACCTACTGAGACACAAAGTCATCGCAGGGTTTTATTTAAAAGGACAGCAATAATATATTTTTCAAATTACATGCTACCAGGTATGTTGACAATAACATGAATTACAAAACAAAGTCAAGAAAACCAGTGTTTCCCACCGTTTCTTCCTTTCTGGGGTGGTACATATGGAGCCTGGACTGTGCCAGGAATTTCTGCTCTAACCAAGATAATTAGAAGTAATTACTGGCAAATGTATAAATCTTTCTCCATTGGTTTTTAAATGGATCATAAATGCACAGTTAAATAATGGTTTTCTCATAACTCTATTAATTTACTGATTACAATTAAATACTAAAAAGAGGCACCGAGATGCCTGGACACAGACATGACAATATGGAAAACAAAACTCTCAACTGAAACCCTCATGGGAAAAAAAAATGAGCACTTAACTGTATTTGAACACAATTTGGAGCAAATGTATTAAATCAGACGTGCAATAAATATGCAATCAATCAAGCTGGGTAATAGCTCTCACTTCGGATGTGGAGGGATGGTGTTTGAACTGGTCTGTATTCAGTTGAAAAGAAAAGAAATGTGGTAAACAAACAAAGGTCGAACTATATCTATGTTTATCTAGCGCCTCTTGGTATGTGTGAGACACCAATGGATATGTGTGGAAATGTCTTGTGACACACCTTTTTGTGACACAAGCTGTAAATATTTCTCGACACCTGACTGAAAAAGCCAGGAGAGGCTATCTGTCAGCGTGAGGGCAGATCAGATCGGTGAAGGCTTGGTCACATGACACAGAAGATAATGCCACAGGCGCTCCTCTATCGCTTCTATCAAACAAAAGGCAACAGGATGCAATGTCACGCAATAAGTGATGACTTCCTCGCCCGCACTGGCAGAAGATACCAGGCATAATCCACACACACATTCACAAGACCCATTTAACAGCATTATACTTTGAGAGTAAGAGACATATTTTAAAGGGGAAATCCTCTCATCTGTGTGTGATTGGATTAGTCTAACATCGTAACCAGATTAAAGACGACATATAGAGGCACATCAAAATCACTTGAAACCAAATAGCTCTTGTCCAGTGTCTGTTAGACTTTACAGGCCTGTCCAAATAATCACAGTGGATTTTTTTTTTTTAACAGTATAAAGGCCCAGTGCACATAACAACAGGAAGGAAAACAACGGGGATGCTGGATAACATTCACAACTCTGCATGGTGGGATGTAGCGAAGCTGCTCAATGGCTAGTGTAAATTACTAACTACTTATAATCTACTTCAAGGGGATTGTACCAGCGTCAGACAACAGCAAAGGAAATCTCTTTACCATTAAACCCATTGTCATTTCACTACAGAAGGCTTTCACCAGAGTACTTGTAGTAATAGTAGTAGAGTAGACTGTGATATGCACACTATATTATATCTAAATTATATTTAGAAATTTTTGTTTTCCTATCCACGTATTATTTTTCTTTCTCTTACTCTGCAAATGTCTTATCAAGCAACTTTCATAAAAAAGTGAAAGGAAAAAATAAAAATAGTCACATAAACATGTTGTCAAAATGATTTGGAACTGCTATGACAAAGATAAATCAGATACAGTAGAGTAAACCAATGATGTTTCCTACCTGATCCTGAGTCCATGATGTTGGACTGTCCTCTACGATCAGGCACCAGGCGCGACGAGCCGGGCATGCTGACTGGCTCTGAACGTACCGGCTGGATCCTGCACACACACAGTATACAATATGTATATTATTACACGCACAAAAAGAGCACACATACAGTAATACCTAAGGGCCTCAGATGCCTGTTCTGATCTGGTCCCAGGAACCCATAGGAGGGAAGGTCTGAGTTGTTGTTTTAGTGATGATTGTGAGAATATTATTCTTATACATCAGGATAATGATGTCAGGATACGTTGTTGTAAATTAGAGTGACCACCTCCTAATTTGTTAAAACAAATGTCTAACAGTGATTTACACAGACAGCGTAGTGTGTATTTCTACATCAGAATCTATCTTAATGCAGCTCTAAGCCCTGGTTTTTACCAATGTGTGCAATACTTTTGATAGTGTCAAAGTACCTGAGGCTGTGTAGGTCTAGGTCGTCTGTGTCAAAGTCCAAAAGGGGCTGTTGGACATCACTGGGGCCCTGGGATTGAAGGACTGAGGACGAGGAGGAGATGACAGTGGTCTGGCCTGAAGGGTGACTGGTCTTAAACTGAAACTGGGGGCCCATCCACAGGCGCCTGTGGGGCCCTGTATGGGTCACAATCTCCACCTGAGAATACAAAGGTTAAGGTTAGGAGAGGGTTTATAGTTTTCCAAACATAACTGGCCAAGATCTTTGAAGAAAATCTCAGTTGTTTCTGTGCTTTGGGGTTTCTCAAAAGTGCTAAGAGCTAAATGCTAACATGCTCACAATGACAATGTTTACATGCAGATGTTTAGCAGGTAATGTTAGCACATTAACATTTGCTAAATAATATAGCACTAAACAAAGTTCAGCTGAGGCTTATGGTAATAATTAATTTTGTACTGTAAGTATTTGGTCATAAGCCAAAAAGAACTGAAGTCAGTCTAGCCTCTGTTCCACTAGCTTCAGTTACACACTGCAATCTCTCAGTGAACATTTATTTCATCTGTCTTTTTGAAAAAACTTAAGCGTGTTTCTACTTTCCATATTCTCATATAAATCAGTATCCACTACTGTACATCACTTGCTAATAGCAATTGAATAATTGATGATTTGAATAAAGTTAAACACTGACATGAGCAAAGAAGAAGCCACAGGTACCGTTAAAATATACAAGTGCAGCAGCACAGGTCCTTACCATGACACGGGAACATCAGTATAACAAGATTTTGTTGCTGTAATTTCTGCAGTCTAAAAATCTTTACAACATTTGCATACAACACTCTGTCCTGCTGTTATTAGAGATATGCAACAGTCGTATCTGAGCTAACTGAAAAGGGGTTCGTCAAAGGCCACTAAAAAGGAGAAATATTGAATAAACAATATTTGTTATGTAAACATATGAAGCAAACATGTTAGAATGCTAACATTCGCTTATTGGCACTAAACACATAGTATAGCTGAGGCCGATGAAAACAACATTAGTTTTGGTCATAAATAAAAGTGTTGGACAAATAAAAATTTTGACTGGATGATGGTGATTTTGAAGTTACGGGATCACTTAGATATGTGTATTAAATTCCATGGCAATGCTTAGTCAGGACATTTCACTCAAAACCGCAAATGTCAACCTAATAGTAGCGCTAGAGGAAAAGTCAGGCAAGTTATTAGGATTTATCGTCTGGGAGCCATGAATGTCTGAACAAGATTTCCTTGCAATCGATGCAATAGTTGTTGAGTGATTCCACCCTCGGCCAATATGGTGGACCAACAGATGGACATTGCTATCCATAGCACGCTATGGCTAAAAAAAGCATGGTGTGGCTAAAAAAACAAACAAAACAAACAAAACACATGTAGCTCTTTAAATACACCTCAACTCCTCTACTAATCCATCAACAGTTAGTCAGCATTTCTGAGGAGTCACCATTAGTGGATTTGACATGATGGTTTGGTGTCAATCTACAGTGATAATGCTCAACACCTCATGCATTTCTCAGATGATCTCAGTTACATGACAGCCGACTAAAAGCTTGCTGTACTCCAGCACCACTGACGATGATGTCAGAACTGGCCTTGTGTGTGTTGGGAGTAGTGGCGGCATGATGGGAAGCATTTCCAGAGGGTTAATAGAAGTAGCAATAGCATGGCAGCGAGGCTGAGGTGAGGCCTACTGGGACAATGAGACGATGCTGGCATGGCAGGCAGTCCATGGGCGCCTGAGCTGAGTGCCACTAATGCTGGCTGAAAGTAGGATAGGAGAGGGCTACGGAGTGTGTGACTCATAAACATCGGACTATTACTGCCTCCTCCGTTCTCCGTCTCCTCTGCCTTGAATTCACCCATCTTCTGCCTTGGACTCACACTTTTCACTGCTCTCCCACACTAACTGTGAATTGTCAACTCCCTGCAGCACTTAACTAGCTTCTTGGTGTCTCACTGCTCACATTTCCTTATCTGTACTTACATGCAAGATGAACATCATCTCTCACCTCAGCCCAGCTCTCGGCTCAGTCTCACTCCACTCTGGCTGCCAGGTGCCAACATCTCAGACAAGAGTGAGGGCTTACATTCTCTTAAAACTTATGTGTCTGTTTATACACACATATAGACGTTTAGATATAGGTGGTCTGTCACAGCTGTGGAAATTAGGCCACTGAAAGAGGGAGGAGGATTGTCACTTAATGTGCGTGCATGTGTGTGTATGCTTTGCCAGTTAACACCATCAATGTCACACCGAGCCGCAGAGCTGAACAGCTGCCAGTGTGCTCTCTTTGCAACGGGATGGAAGGTCCAGATGTTGCAGTCCAGTGTCTCCCCACCAACCCCCTCTCCTTCAGCATTTGGTTTCACGTGTTATTTTGTACGCTGGTATTGATAGTGAGAAAATGATGGGACAACACCAGCGACGTATTACAACGTCGGGAAACAAACACATATTTAGAAAAAACGGCCATCACAGTCCAACTCTCAAGCTTTTTCTTGAGGAATCATATGTGTTTCTCACCAAAGCAAAAGAATGAACTATGACTAAGACTACAGCAACAAACGTTGGGCATGATCTCACTGATTGTCAGCTAATGTCAATCACCGGTCTGGTTGTCGCAGATGAACTAAAGGTAAGTGTAATGTTAGTTAACGTAGAGATCTGACCTGAGAGAGCCACTCCTCGTCCTCCTGACCACTGTGGCCCGACGCCAGGCTGTCTGACGACTCGTGCCGCGTGATTGGGCCTGGGCTTCCTGGGGGCATCGCTGAGAGAACACAGACGCGCGCACACACACACACAAATTATTAAAGATGACATTTACATTTGATAGTTTGAAGCTGACAATGTCTGCCCCAATGTCCAATATCATCATAGTTTTCAAGCCACAAAGTATCTCTACAAATCAAGTAATCAATTTTTCATATATAACAAAAGTTTAAAGGCCTCCAGCATTATAAAATATGACACTGCAGCTATCGAGGAGGGATATCAGTAAGTCAAAGCTGACTGATTACTCAAGGCAGGGCGGTGAATCGTATATTACCATTAACTATTTAAATAAATCAGCCTGTGAAAGAAAATTACAACAGACAACTAGTTTATTAAAGTTTGTTAGGGTCATTAGGAATTAACTGACATGGTCTTTCAAAGACAAAACCAATACATTTAGGCTGAAGTCAGTGGCAGCAGGTATTTTGTGCTCAAAAACCGGTGAGCAAAAGATAAATAAACCCATGTTTTTCTTTCTCTCATATCGGTATATGGGTGCGTGCCAGTGAGTGTGAAAAGGCAAGTGTACAGTAAAGTATGTGGGGGAGAAATAGAGTGTGTATGTGTGTGTGTGTAATAAAGAGAGAGAGAGTGCCAGAGAGATCCAGAGACAGATGGGGCTCTCACAGGCTTGAATAAGCAGTCGTGGAGAATGAGGTCTAATGTGGAGAATCAGTCCTTCCCCTGTCCCCCACCTCAGGGATGGGGTTTGTTTAACACAGGAATGGCTAATAAACTTGTCAAGTCCACATCTGGAACACAGGAGTGAACTCCTGTCTTTATCCACACTCTCATACACGTGCCAGGTGTTCATACACGCCCGATGGAGGCAGTTTGGTGTTTGACACCTCTATAACGAATGTCACATCAACCCCTACCTCAACAGACACATTCCCCTTATGAAATAGAAGGTCTGCACATTTCTTACACCTGCTTCTGAAGCAGTTCTTCCTGTGTATATAATTGTGTTTGAAAAACAAAAAAGAATAATGTTTGGAAGGACTTGGAAGATATAGAGTGAACAGCCACCAACGTACAGGAACTTGCATCAACAGCCAAGAGAAATAGATAAAACTGAAAAAATGGGGTTCTTAATTTAATTGTAGACAATCTTGTGAAAGAGGAGTGTGACTTGTCAAATCAATTGCCACTATAAAAACATAGGACAAACATGAGGATAAAATGAATACAGAGAACAAATGGGAAAGTAAGGTCGAAAGACTCAAAGTTATCAAATCATAAACTATTTTTCAGGAAGACATTAAATAAAAAAATTATCACAACCTGCTCCTTGACTGGACACTGAAATGTAATGTCCATCTCAGTATCCTGGTTAGTTATATTGCCTGAAACAGACCAAAATGTTGGATAGTGTGTTTTTATTTGTACTTTATATGTACTAAATTATTCTAAAGCATTCAAACATTTTAACCTTTATACATTAGAAGTTCAACATGCTATAACTAACAATTAGGTTTTCAATTAGTCTAAAAATTACATGAATGTTTGACACTTTGTTTCGTCATTATTGCTACTGAGTACTTGACTTCAAAATTGTTGATGATTGACTTTCTAATGATTACTATCTAAAATAGCATGCTCAATACATCTACATGGTTCAGGGTAACAGTGTAGCCAAATAAATCTCCTACATCAAACCAAAGCACACAGATGTTGTGTTGAATTTAAGAGTTTTGTGGCGGCTCCTGCCACTGGGCACCTCCCCGAGAGAGGGGGAGGCAGAGTGGGGTATACGGGAAGGTGATTGACGGGGTATACATCCCTTTCCAGGACAGGCAGTCACAAGCCACAGAGATCGGCCGCGGCTGAACCCCATCTAGAAATCAGCTGGATGTGATGGAACGACGGCGGATAAAGAGAGGAGCCGAAACAGCATGAGGGGGTGAGATCGGAGTGGTGCGAACTGAGACTGACGGGGCGTGTTCTCTTCTCATGACAGGACTATCTGCCACGGGATCGCTGGACCTGTGCGGGACCCACTGGAAACACGGCAGCTGAACCGGGAACCTGGCGCACTGTGTGTGAGGCATTCTCGAGCTGGAAGACGGAGACTGGGACGCCTGTGCTTTAAGTTGCCTGCCTCTGCTATTACCTGACTTCTTGCCTTTGAATAAAGGACACGTTCTGTCATCCTACAACGTTTCATAGTGTGTATCTGCCGGCCGTGCTGGCCACGCCTCTCGGTGGCGCTACAGTTTTTAAAAGTATTTTTAAAGGGTTATTTCACGCAAATGGGTACGAGTTTGCAGTCCTCACAGCCACAAAAACTGACATTTAAATTTCAATAGCAAAATTTCATGGGGATTATTTACTTGCAAGGATAAACATGTTAGTTTTGAATTATTTTTCAGTGCTGTAAGCACCACAAAAATATTTAATTCACCTCTACTGTATTAGAGTGGAGGCAGAAAACTGTCAGGGACAGATGCATTTAAAACCTGGACAAATAAATCCAAGAATACCTGCATGGAAACGTACCACTAGTAAGTGAAATATGTTTTTGTTTTATTTTGTAATTTGCGTGACCCTTTAATGACTCACAGATAACATGCAGAGGGAAAGGGTGCTAGGGCTAGAGTCAGAGAGAGAAAGTGAGGCAGAGAAGGGTTCTCATGTTGTTTTAAAATGGAAGAGAGAAGAACAAAGCCTGTGCTGTGTTACTTATTAAACAAAATCATGACTCCCCTATTTCCTACCATTTCTCTCTCTTTCTTTCTTTCTCCTCCCCTCTCTCTCTCTCTCCTTGCTCTCTGACCCTTGGGGCCAATAGTTGTTCTCTAATTAATTATTGATGTTCTGAAGCAGTTGGTGGACTGGCTGGATCGGGTTTCCAGGGGAGGGGGGCTTTCAATGGCCAGAGTCACAGTCAGGCTCCGGTGTGGGGAGCTAGTGGCCATCCACATGGGTCAAGCAAAGAGACATCCCTCCATGTGTGTGTTCGTGTGTGCGTATGAGTGTGTGCTAGTGTGCATGTAACGTGCCAGACTGACCCCGGCAGTTACAGCCATTTCTACCCATCTTAGTGTCCAGCTAGCCAGCCTCTCGGCCTCCTGCTTTTACAACACTCATTACGGGCTCTTAAGAGACAGAGCGTCAATGCAATTTTACAGACAGCAAATTTCTAAGTGCAAACTTATTGCACCGCACTCAAGAAAGGAGTCTGAATGTATGGCTATAGGCACAGTAGAACAGACTGTGTTTTGTTATTAATGGATTTAAAGAAATATCAAAGGATAAGCGAGTAGAATGGCGTCATTGCTTAGAAATGATCAAAGAGGAATGGCAACAGACGTGCATCAATTGAATAGTAATTATCTACTGTAGAAGAATGTGTAAAGTGTAGAAGAGAAATTGAGCAATTTTGGAAAAATGTACTGAAAGTGCATGCAATAAGGCCTTTGTGGCTCCAATTATGCATCGTTGGGTAATGTCTGAAAGACCTAAGAATTACTGCGACTCTAGTCACCCTTTTGCAGGCTAAACATAACATCATTGTCTTATGGAAAAATAGCAGATCAAACACTGCATTAAAAACTGGGCCGCAATGTTGCGGGTGATTGCTTGAGGTAAAAGATGAAATACAGAAGGCCGGTTTGAGTAATAAATCCATGAATTTGAAGGTGTACCTAATGTCAAAACACTGCACAGCAATGTACATTATTACCTTTTCTATTGTCAGTAAATCAATTATCAAGACTTTTGTATGGTATTTAATCTGTCTTATAATTATATCCAACAACTGCTTTATGTAATGAACTTTATGTTCGTTACGTAAGACAAGATCAAAATAAGATAAAAATAAGATAAGATAAGATAAAATAAGATAAGATAACCGTTTATTCAGAAATTCACACATTACAGCAGCTCAACAGCATACAGACATAAAAAGGTAATAAAAATACATAATATAAAACTAGAAAAATCTACCCTTCTCTTTGTACAGATAAACAAGTGGTGTAGTTGCACATTATCAAAAGTGGCAAAAAAACATGGAATTTAATACACAACAGAAACTATATTCTTCCATATGTACAGTGGTATGATTGTACATTATTATAAGGTGACATGAATGAATGAATAAAGTGACGTAGTATTGATTGCACATTATTATAAGGTGTCAAGAGCGGATGAGAATGTCAGAGGAAAGAAGATACAATACCTAAGATGCATTATGCTATGTAGCAGTGGTTGTGTTGACAGTGTAATGGTGTGTATCTCCATGTGTGTACTTTGACCAGCAATGAAAGGAAACTGTAGAGATATGACCCAAGCTATTTCTTATGAGGATTGATGCCAAAGATAAACTTAAACTATAATTCATAAAATATGATTTCCACCCAACTCATAATAACAAATGCCTTGTTAAAGAATAGGATGAATGCAGTCTGATTTGTTTTAGTGTTTCTTTAATAACCATCCTGATTATGTACTTGCATACCCATACAAGCAGAAAAACTATCTTCCCTACACTCTAGACAAACAGGGTTGTCTGTGTCACAGTCTTTATTGACTGTGGAGAGTGGTGTTTTGCTGTGCTGAAGGCCGGTAGCCAGTGGCCTGTTAGCCAGAGCAGTGAAGCAGGGAGTCAGAACAAGAACAAAGGCTGCCTAGGTATTGATGTAGCCCGACCTCCCGGGGCCTTGGGCCAGCAGCCGGACAGGCTGATCTCCAGAGATAGATAAGGGACTAACAATCTGATAGATCTGGGGAGCTGGCTGCGCAGTGGACAGAGGATAGCCGTCTTGTCTGGGCTGTCCCCTCTGTTCACCTTCACCTCTTTCATTTGTATTTTTTAAAGATTCATTTTGTTATCTTTCCTCTCTCTACTTTGACCTGCCGCATGGGTTGGCAGACATTTCACTTGCAAGGCTCCCTCTTGACTGTTCCACCTGTCTCTCTTCTCACTTTCCTCTCTTCTCGCTTTCCCCTTTTGAGTAGTACTCTGGCAGATAGGTGCTGGCATGCTGACAGACTGGGATAGCTTAGTCATTATATATCATTCAATGCGTATTTGACTGACAGTTCCTTCATTCAGCCAGTTATACACTTACCCCATCCTTTCTCTGCCTTTCTTTGATTACTGACCCAGTCATGGCGCCATGGTTTCTCTTTACCAAACGCCTGATGCTCCAAAGCCTTCACTCTGGCCCCTCTCTCGGAGCAATTAGACCTATTGACGAGGCAACTGTGGCTGACCTGTCATGGGCCTCAAAGTCCCATGAGAGCAGCCGAGCCAGCCAGTCAGTCAGTCTCCACAATTAGCACATTATATGACAGGTAGAGAGGGGAGGGCCATGGCCAAAAAGCATAGCCTCTGTTGCTGCCATCATCGCCAGGCTCAAAGGAGCCAGCCAGAAATGCAGGTGGTAAATTATTCACCGATTTGTTTGCTTCAGAGGAACTTTGCGGAGAGGGGAAGAGCTGTATGAAAACATACTGCGGACAGCTAGATAAATATAACCCAGACGAAAACACTAATACATGGAAAAAACTCACGCTGAATAAAAAGCCAGAATGTGTGAAAACCTCACATTCATCAAAGTATAGACACTGTTAAGATAGGGATCAAAGTACTCATTCTGTTATTAATCAGTTCCAACACCTTTGGCCAAACAAAAAAGGGCCCACACACTCGCCTAATAGATAAATGAAATCGTTTGGAGAGACAGACAACAATCCTGTGATTCCAGCTTTGCGTTAAAGGATTCCCCAAAACACTGAAAACTTGGCTCGAGACTGCTTTTATTAAGCCAGATCGTACTACAGCATCTCCTCTGTTTGTGAGTATACTGTATAATGTGTGTCTCTCTTTCTTCCTTATCTCTCCAAGGCTGTGCTGCACATTGCCGTCCTCTGCAAGGCTGAGTGCTGCCAGTAGCTGCTGCAGATGGACAGGTGGAGATAGTGACCATGAAGTGGCGCCACTGCTGCCTTTTATCATCCCGTCCTGGAGGCTCCGGTCTGGCCTGACCCCGGCCCTTCCTCTCCCCTTCCTATTCCTCTCCCTACATACTGCATTTTTAATCAGCCTGGGTCATCCAATATAGAGCCACGAGACTGGAGACCATAGCCTGTCAATCAAGTGCTGCCACCTCATCGCCTTCCACCACCTTTCTACAGACATAGTTACAGTTTGTTAGACAATTTGCTGAAGGGGATATTTATTTTTACCCTCATTCTTTGACTAGTCTAATAGTAAAGCGTCCGTTGTCTTGTTTTCTCTCATGCCACTTGTGCTCCCTAATGATGGTTATATCGGCCTGCCGCATGTAAATTAGACAATTTGTTCTGCAAATGCTCTGCAGTGTGTCTTTTCAGTTTCCTCTGCAGTGGTGCAATCTTTACGCTCAGCAAGAGGCAGCTGGACAAGGGTCGTACAGCTGTTCTGTAATTCATCCTAAGGTCAAATCAACTCTTTCTCCCGGATCATTTCTCCATTGCATTGCCAAACCCTGGAGATAATGGCGGAAGAGAGGGCTGGAAAGGGGACGCATGCTGAGAAACAGGATGTTGGATAGGCCATGTTCGGGTGCAAAGCGTGGAAATAGAAGGTGGCACTCCAAGAGCAACTCGGTCAGTGTTGGTGGTGTATAGGATGCTGACCCGAAGGGAAAATGGCAGGAGCACAAGAAGTGGGTGGAGGGCTGAACAATTATGTTTATCGCGTCTTGACCTCGCATCAGATCACACTTGGTTGGTTTGGGGAATAAAGAGACACAGTGGTGTTATCTGGCTATTGTTAATTGGATGTAAATGTTAATGCAATGAATCTCTCATTATGCAGCCAGTTCCACTGCCCATGCTGGCAGAGAGAATGGTGGAAAAAGCTGACGCCCGTGCCCATCACCCCAACGTGTGCTCATCGCTCTGACACTAGGAAAGACCATTAGCACTAATTTGAGAAAATATCCTACCAGTTAGACCTGGAGCACTGCAGAATTCAACGGAGATGAGTAGAGAGATTAGGATAAACATTGCTACCACTTGCCCTGGAGCAGCCGCAAGAGCTAATTACAGATTTTGTGTGTTTATAATTATGGAGCGAGCTCAAAACGGCAGCCTATTCCAGGGGATGGATTGATTCCGTGTGTGGCCATCCGTGTGCACTCGCATTCGCTTTTGCGAATTGGCCTTTCAGAGAGCAACCTTAAATGGTCACTGCTCTGTACTTGTTATTGAATTAAAGAGAGTTTAAGGTGCCAGCTAATTGGTCTGAGTACAGCATCTTATAGCATTGTGCTAGCATGTTCTGAAGCAGGTGTGGCTGGCAATTCACGGTAAAGAAATTAACAGAAGAACTAGGATTACGTCTGACAGGGCTCAGAGGATATGAAATTGTAAAAATGGTGGAAGTATCTTTGAAGAAGGAAATGTCATGGCAGTTAACTGGAAAGGTCTCCTCAGCATGTGGTATCAATAAGAGGCTGAAGACTACCTTTCAACACAGTCAGCATGGAAAATCAGCAGGGATTAGGGGTCACCCACTTGACTAATGATGCGTACAGTACATACAAAAAACATACATGGTCGTGTTAACCTGTGCAACCAAAACGCACAGGGACCTATATTTTGTGATACATACATGTAATAAACAAACACAGTATAAGCAGTCCATGCAAATACATCAATGCAACTGGAAACCTTTCTAGGAAATTGGTATTTTTTGCACAGAATATTACTATTAGTTAATTCAGCAGTGGCATATTGGGACAGCAGGGGGAAAAAAAGCATACAACTCCAATATAAAGTGTCAAAATCTGTGAGAATTCTGCGAGCAATTCCGTAAAAAAGAAAAAGTCTGTACGTTTACGAGATTTTTTCTCGTAAACGCACAGACTTTTTCTTTTAGCTGAAATAATATTTAGCTGAAATAAGTGGTTTATCTGAAATTTTAAAATCATATTTTTACCTCAACTTGGCATTTGAAATTTCCAAGACAAAGGACAAAAGCAAAAACTTTTTTTGCTTAGATTTTTAATATGCCTACATAATTTAATGTCATATTCTTCAGGATGCCCTGTAATTTACTGACAACCTTTCCAGGTTGTACCCCACCTTTCGCCCAATGTCAGCTAAGATCAACTCCACCCCCCTCGGGACCCTCTAAAGGATAAGCAGGTATAGCTAGTGTATGGATGAATGGATTCTTCAGGATAATATTAAAGCCACTATGTGTACGATATTTTTGTGATAATAGTATATTTCATATAATTCTGATAGCCTCAGTTTTTGTTTAAAAAAGTGAAAAACACTGTGACTGTTATGAATTCAGTCCTTGTGTTTCTATCGTGACTTTCAGTGACACTAGGTCTGATCTGCGAGGTTGCGAGAAGAGTAAAACAAAGCACAAATAAACACGAAACTTAGAGAAGTTCTATGAACAAAACTGTCATACAGTACAAAAATTAATCAAAATAAATTCAGAACTGTTGAGGCACCAAGATCCTGGTCCTAAAACCCTGTTTATTGTTTGTAGAATGTTTCCTTCTTTAACAGGATTCAAATGAGCTGACACCTCAAACACATGTTCACTTCAATTTGAGCCTTGCTTTGCGTTGAGCTAGCGAAAATCTGCATTGATTTGCATCTTTCCATTAACTTAATAATAATTTATGCTTCCCCGAAATGTTACTTTGCATTTTATTTGAACACACTTGAGACGCCTGTGTGTGTAAACCAATAAACACAAAAAGAAGTATTTGTTTAGGACTTACCAGCCAGAAGATATTGATAGTACTGCACCAGGTCTGAGGCCAACACCAAAGGGTGGTTGGAGTTGAAGGGTGGCTGCAGCTCATTCCACTGTGGAGTCCTGTTCCAAAAGACAAATCAACAATGAGACAGAACTTATTAGAGGTACTTCTAGGACCAATCTTTCTATAATAAAGTGCTCAACAACAGCAGTACCTGGCTAGAGTCCAGCAGGCCCTTGGACAGGTGCTAAGTTCCAAAGGTGTGTCATCGCTAATCTTTTGAGCTGTGCCAATTGGCCGAGGCTCCAGGACATGCTCCACCAAGTTACCATAGCAACTGATGATGTACAGCGAGTCGACAACTGACTGCCTTGACTGATCTGTGAAGAGGATGTGAAAGAAGGCAGAGATAAAAATACTGCTTCAGCTGATACTTAAAATTATTATAAAAAAGATATTTGTCAAGATTTTGTGTCCACTGGCCATTTGGGTTTTCACAAAAAGCAAAAAGCCCCTGTGGCCATGGTCTAACCTTTCTCTCTTTTCACACTGGGGTTGGTGATGAACCAGGAGCGAGGCGAGGCAAAGATGGCGGCCACACAGAACTCTCCTCCACTGGATTTGCTTGGGGAGATCTGAGGGGGCGGCTTAGCTTTGCTTCAGGAAGGAAAAGAGACAAAGTAAAAACTGTACTGCAGAGTTTCAGATCAGTGTAGTTCTCCAACACATTAACATGTCAAAGTCAAATTACTTGTAAATGACTTAGTACTGTAACAAAATGGGACCATGCACAAGAAAATTGCTCATTTCAAGCTTTTACCAAAGAATAGGTTTGAACTGAGACCACATTTTCCATAAACGCTGTTTATGAAGAGCAGCATACTTCCTGTCTTGTGCTGTAAAAGATATCTGACTATATAGCCTACTCATCAATGGTCTCACTTGTATTCAGTAATTACATTCATGTTTCTAAATGTATCTGCTGATTTATTGAAATTAAAATTAAATATCTAGCACCTTTGAGACCAAGATTCAAATTTGTGTTTCTTCTGATTTGGAAGAAGTGATGATTTTCAATAGCATAACACAAGAAATGTAACACCTTGGAGGCAGAAATATGAGACTTACACCACAACATCTGTGAACAATAAACACAAACTTCATAAAAGTGCTTTGCATGCAACGGCCTAAGCAAGGGGAAACTGATATGCCTGCAAATAAAACATCCACCTTAGTAGCATAAAATGACAACATTGATTTTGCTTCAACAAAAATGTCGATCAGAAAATAAACAAAATCAGTCCAAAGCTCAAGACCATATGCCTCACAAAATGTACACCTGCTCAATCACCCCCTATACACAACAAAGCCACCGTTCTAGATCATTCCAGTCTGAAAAGGAAGGTATAAGACATCCATGAGTATCCATGTACATTCAGACCAATAATGGCACTGTGGCAAAAATCACAGGCTACCTTGTTAATTTCAATGAAATCACAGTGTTAGCACAGCGGGTATGCTGCCACAGAGGGTTCCCGTAAAAACTGTAAAGCAGTTTTGCAGAAAAGTTAGCGCCGGCTTTAGTTTTGGCGCAGCATATTGCGTCATCATCCAGAGATTCTGCATTCACCAGTCAAATACAGTATGTGCAAGAGTACTATCCAGGTGGAATGTAGCATGTACCTTGCAGCACTGTGGTAAATTGCTGTTTACCACAGTGCTGTTTCGGCATTGACATGTAAGAGATACTGTAATGTTCCAGAGTCTGGGCTTAAGAAGTATAAACCACAGTGGTTCCTTCAAACTGGGCTTTCTGGTTTGTATTTTATATTGTAGCTGTTATGCTGTAGCACCTATACTGAAGGGGCATGGTGGCTGAGTGCCTGTTCCTCACAGCAAGAAGGTCCTGGGTTTGATTCCCGTTGGGCACTGGGGGGGGTCCAGTGTTGTCGGTTTCTGTGTGGAGTTTGCATGTTCTCCCAATGATCACTTATGTAAAAACATATAACCTCATACAAAAACATACAAGAAGAATGGGATCCTGGATGGGTTAAAGGCAGAGGACTAGTGTCATCGTGGAACACCTCTGCATGTGTGTTTGGGTGTTGCTGCTCCCTTCACGTGTGCATGTATCCCCTCAGGTTTAAATCTTTAAAGTGGCTTGGTACTGTCTTGTTGCAGCGCTACAGTCGATCTCATCTTAACATCTATAAATATCTTAATAGTAGGCAGTCACA
Organism: Gadopsis marmoratus; assembly: GCA_036023855.1. NCBI lineage: Eukaryota > Metazoa > Chordata > Actinopteri > Centrarchiformes > Percichthyidae > Gadopsis > Gadopsis marmoratus. The sequence continues at coordinate 15,450 of JAVQJF010083916.1, read as the reverse complement.
TTGGATGCACATGATCTAAAAAATATTTGAAATAAATACAAAAATTATTTATCACTCAATGGAACGTGAGCATCCATGCTGCCTTCCCCTGGCTGCCTCACTTTGCGTTGGCCACAGGAGAGAATTCATTGCGAGTTATTGGATTATTCAGCATGTCAGGACTGTTTGAGAGGAAGTGGACACAGAAAAAGCTTTCAGCTGCAATAAAGCTCCCATATGGTAATGATCAGAGAACAGTAGCGAGGTCTGGTATTATTGTCCGGTCTTATAACCAACCTGGACAGCAAAACTTGGTCACAGCAGATCAGGCACGAGGTGGGCTAAGGGCTTGAAGACTCATGATGGTGTCACTCACTCCCAAAGGGGTGCTTAACTTTGACCTTTGGAAACCACACAAGTGTGGAAGCTCACTTCCGTCTACATTCACTTGAGAAAAGACAAAGAAATTGATGCACAACGGCACTTTTTCCATGCTTCTCCTCTGTATTGCAATTTGAAAAACATTTTAATTCTACAATCCTCTGCTCATGAAAGCTTTCTGGTGCAGAAAATTACATAGGTTTTTTATATTTTTGGTGTATGACGAACAAATATAAGCAGAAATTGAGAGTTGGCCTCTGGCTGATAAAAAACTGGGGATCATGCCACTCTGGGACCAGGTCTGTCCAACCAACTGGCTCCATCTATGTGCAAGGAAAGCAAAGGTTTCTACAATTTTGGGACTTGTGCCACCAGCAGGCAATGAGTGCTACTCGTGCATTTTCTATATCTGCTTTTTGTGTGTGGCCTACTGGGACAGGCTCCAGTCACCATTGGTGCTTAACAGCAATAGTAATTAGTAGTAGTTTATAGTATTATATATTATATATTTATATATTGTATATATTATATATTTGAATATTTTAATGAATGAATTGTCCTATCAGTGGAAAATAGCAGATTGGTTAGGTTTTATCTTTGCCACTGAATATATGAACTAGGCAAGTGTGTGTTATTGAAATCATTTACATACAGTGAGGTCCATGAGTATTTGGACAGTGACACCATTTTCGTCACTTTGCCTCTGTAAAATTAAAAGGCGGCTGCAGTAAAAGCCTGGCAAAGCATCTCAAAGGAGGAAACTCAGCATTTTGTGATGCCCATGGGTTCCAGACTCCAGGCAGTCATTGACTGTTAGGTTGTCCAATTACTTTTGAGCCTCTGAAAATGGGGGACTTTGCGTAAAAATGGCTGTAATTCCTAAACGGTCAATGTGATATTTTTGTGAAACCCCTTGAATTAAAGCTGAAGGTCTAAAGTTTGGTCCATACACGTGGGCATGGAAGTTCCTTTTTGAATCAGTGTGTTTTAGAATCTGTTCAATATATATTCTAATATCAACTCATGGTCCACTTACTAGCTTTTTCATAGATAATAATAATACATATGTTAAATTCATAGATGCACATAAAAAAAATCTTCCAAAAGCTGCAATTCGGTATTTAATCAAATTGTAATAAGAGTTCATGTTGATTTGTGGAAAAAATTTATTAATTAATTGTCCGTAGGTGGCAGCATTGACACCTCTGTATTTGCAGGTTGGCATGTATAGAATACCACCCCTCACACTCTGTAGAAGCTATGCACCTGCTGAAGTTGGTTGCCACTACACAAAAGATCCAGACCTCTTGATATTTCAACAGTAATGCCTGTAGGGCCGGACTGTGTGTCCAGTAGTTAGTACTAATTTTCTCCAATGCTTGGTGCTGAAGGACCTGCTGCTGGTAAAACTCTTTCTGCTGCCTCCCTTCAGACTGTCAGCACCTCATAAATTACTCCGTGGATGCAAAGACATGTTAATGTCTTTGTTTGGTCAACACCGTGTGAAAGAGGGATCAGGAAAAAGGAAGTGGTGAAGGTAGTCATAAGAAAGGCCTCTATACAAATTTCGTAGCTTGAATTTATTAGTGCTGGGTCAAGGGGAGAAGGCTGAATAACCAAATATCCACAGTAAGCCCTGTCTGTGAAAGGAAGATGGAGGGGGAGATAAAGTCACACTCAGGATATTGCGTTGGCTAACCCCAGGGTGCCCTTTGCCTTCTCCCCCAAGCTCTTCCTTGGGCCTATTCATTTTTCAGTGCATCCAGAAGATAATGCATTTAACAAACAGGTCGTGATAGCTATCCACTAGCTTTGAGGGGGTGTTTCTATCACTGCATCCTTTCTTTTGCCTTTCAATCTCAACAATCCTGGACCAGAGTAGGGCAAAATTAAAAGCAATATACAATGAAAAAGAAATGAAAATAGACATAAAACATGTAATATACTGTATGTGAAGTCATTAAACTTTCAAGATCCTCACTGTGATCCATTAAAGTGAAAATGGCTATACAAATGTTAATTGGTAAGGGAATATGGGGAAACAAGGGATCTGTTGGTCACCATATAATGTCTGTTCATTGCTCAAGAGAAGCAACAGCAATCCTGACTTGACTGTGTGGGAGTTCTTCTTTGCTTAGGTGTTTAATTGCTGGAAACCCTGGTGTTCCATCTCTCCCATTGCTGGAAAATATGTTAAACCCCTCAAAGGCCCTGTGGTTCACTGGTTTCAATAACCCAAGAAACACAAATCCTATTTCAGCAAGCTGATGTTGGTTTTCAAGGGTGAGAGCCACTGTGTACTGGGAGATATTCTAACCTCCTCATACTCTTCGTGTTGACTTTGGAAGTAAATGTAAGATGAATAATAAGTCAAGGAAAAACATTATTTGAATCTGACAGGTTTTCTTTAAGGGCGAATGACAAATCAGCAAGAAAGAACTTTTGAGAGGCACAGTAGAGATAATTATTTGGAGACATTAGCGAAGGACTGCCCAAGTTGCAACCATTCATACCGACCTCACACATCTATATATACTATAACAACGTACATAATATATGTATATAATCACACATACCAATGTGTAGTCTGTGATAGCAGGCTATAATACTGGCTCCCCACTGTGGTCTCATAGCTGATGAGCTGGGATTGGGCCTCTTTGAAGAGGCCTCAGCTGGCGCCGACACTGCCAACAGGACCAAACATCACAGCTCGGTTCTCTTCTCCTCTGGGTACAGTGACCACAAAAGTTATTCATCTGTGTTTTAAATCATCCCTTTCCTCTTGATCTCACTTGAATTGGCTTAAAAGTGTTGAGGTTTCTGCCCTTACAACAGAGAGGCACGGCTCCAGCAGACAAGGGCTTAATTCTGTTCTCCATATAGAGGACAGCAACCAGGTTTTGAAGTGGACTGGTGGAAGGGGAGTGGGTTGGCGAATGGCACCAAGTTATGAAAAACGTAACCCAATATCAATAAATTGTGAAACACAAATATACTAAAAGGGAATTGGAGCCAGGGAGGGATGTCACTAAACAAACGGCAAATCTCTTTTTTTCTTCTTACTCCATAAGATTTTCTTTTGTGCGATTGCCCTTTAGCAGAGAGTGGAATCCATTTTCTTTGCAACTTTAATTCACTGAAGACTACTTACATGTCATTTCCACTTTTAATTTAACAAATGAGGACTCTTGACTGAGCTAATAGCTTTTTCTCAAGGGCATAATTCAATCTGCAACATCAACCATCAAAGTCCCTTTGCATTACTTTGTCCGGGGCTAACGTGAGGCGCCTCCAAGGGGGGATGGAAGTCCAGTGGCAGCTTCCATTTATTTTCAGGGCCCTCACAGTACACAAATATGATAGAGCTCACTTGAGCTGGCAATCCAGTGACAAAGAGCTGTGCGGCTGTCATTGCACTGATTCTGGGCCATATCGTTCATTCAAATCAGAAGAAGAGCCAGTATTAAGGTTGCGACCAGGAAGGGAAAGAAAGACAGAGAGAGGGAGAGAGAGGGGCAGTCATGTGGAGGACACATCCTTCAACATCACATTTATTATTTTACAACAGCCCTTGGAAAAGAGGCAGCCTTGGGGCTGTGTCGAACACGCAACACTAATGACAACCACTGGGGAAACTCAGTGAACATTGGAGAATGGGCATTAAATGGTCAAGGAGAAACTAGGACTTTTTTACCTGTTCTATACCCCGCCTTGTGTACCATACAAGGTATCTAAGTTTATTAAATTGTCTTTGGAGTCAGATTGTGCAATAATAATAAATATATTGGTGTAAGCTCATATATTTGGTCACATGTTTAAAATCCATGCTTAGAGCATGAAATCGAAATTCTAGATGGCATGATACAGTTCAAGGTATCCTTGAAATAAAAGTGGGCTAAAATTTGTACCTAAACTCTGGGTACTACTGAGCTTTCAGAGGGCAATAGGCGAATAGATAGGCATAGCTCACATCTCAAGACATACACTATTAGAGAAACAATATAGGTTTAACTAGCTCAAGTTTGAGCGGAAGGCAGTTATCGTGAGGGTCAAGATTCCAATGCTAATGATGTGTAGCTTTGAAAAGTATACGCTCTGAAATCACTAAGGGCCTAGATTAAGCAGGAGGTGGATGAAGACAGAAAGAAAAAAAACTTCAATTAAAAAGTATGAGTGACTGCCCACAACAAAAGACGAAACCTAAGACTTGGGGAAGGCACCACATGCTATTCATTTTCTAAAGTGAATGGAGTCAACAGGGAGGAGCTGGAGAGCAGGGAGCCAGGAAGGGAAAAGTTCACTTCACTGAGCCACTCAATCATCTCTCCATAAGTGACTCTGTCATAATGGGGCTTCTTTTAAAAGCTTGTAAGCAACTGATTTCACGAGCCGGCGTTGACAAGAGACTTGGCTTTAGCCCCCTACATGAAAAGTTCCTTGAATAGGAGGATGCTGTGGCCTCTAATATTTCATTCTCAGGGCATTAAAAAAGAATAAGGGTTGGCTCAAAATTTTAAAGTGAATGTGTATCATTTCCTGATTGTTACTGTCAAAATCTAATTACATTGATTTTTGTTTTACTTCATTAGTCAGTCGATGTTCATCACTGCCTTTTTCTGTTTGGAAGGGGTTGTCATTTTGCCCTAATGAATCAGTAGCGAGTGATCAATCTCTCCTGCAGATAATTTTTTGTTAAAATGATAGCTGTGGTAGTGGTTGTTAAGAACAGTTATGCTTGTCTAGATGATCAAAGGAAAATAGAGATTTTTAAGATATGATAATTCTGCAAGTCGATCTAAAACAATCTGTACAGCTGCGTCAATCTCATCAACACCTAAGGTTATTTTTTTGGCCATTTTTGTGTTGGTTTTTATCTTGCTTTGGAAAAGGAGACAACGTCGTCTCCATTCTTAGTCCTGCCTCCAAAGCTCTGCTTGTCTCAGTTGATTTTTTCAGTGCTGTCAGTGAGCACAAATCCAGACTTATTTAAATCACTGGAAAAAATTGGAGATGTGGTCTGGAACCAGGCGAGCTCATTACTGCGATGCTTATTCTTCATTAGCAAGTGTTTGTTGATATTCAGAATATTACATTAGGCGAGGATGAGCTACAAGTAAACAAGTGATGATACCAAAGTATCTGCTGAGGTGATTTGATGTTCTTGTAAAACAGTTTAAACCAGTATAAGCAATTTCTGGCCACTTACTATAGCCCAAGATGACATGTTAGCAAACGGTTTTTTAATTATACATCAAGTAGACACTGAACGCCATTAGCATTCATCTGGAGTTATGTTTCTGATGACCCAATGAATGTTAGTCTCATTCTCCTGAGAAAAATATATGGTTCTTTGGCTTGGAAATTTATCACTTTCAGTGACCTCTTTCACATTACACATAGTCATTTGACCTAATGTTAATGTGAAAATATTGATTAGTGCAGCTTTAAATTAAATTATTTCATTCTAATCAATAAAACAGAAAACCTATTTGGTTCACCTTTAGTTTTATGCCAAACACATTTTGTAGGAGAGGGGTAAATATCACGTATTCTTCTATACCCACAAAAGACACTGTTCACAATAATGTCAGAATATGACAAGGCACAATTACTGCGTGCAAACACACATCCGACAGAAATTTTTTTTTAACCAAAGTGGGCTGAAGGAAAATTTGAGCAACGTGCGTTTTACACAAAGGCGTTATTCTTGGAAAAACATCATGGAGGGTCTAAACACAGAGAAAGAAAAAAGACAGAGATGTCATTTTCAAGCGGGAGGCTCAAAGAAACCACACGGCAACCAAACAAGAAGTGCTACGGCATTGCCCTAAAGCCCTACAAAATGTCCTACCACCTATGATACAGACTTAAAGAATGTAGCAGTTTGTTTTCAACTCTTCAAATCTTAGAAAAAGTTCAGACATTCATTAAAATGGGAAACCATAACTGGTAATATGAGACATGTATATGCAAACTCTATATAAGTATTAAATCCAACAAAAATCCTTTGTTCACTTAAGTACTGTAGTGGCTTCAAAACAATATGTCTCAAAGTTTAACATATACAGAAAAATTGAAAGGTTTGCAAAAAAAACACAACCAAATAAAAAAGGCACAAAAACTAAAAAAGATGATAAAATAAGAAACACTCCTCTTTGGGATGTTTCCCCCCTACCGAATGACTGCACAAGCTCTGCAGAATGTGTTGAGAATATACCAGGAGACAAATGAGAGGTAGAGGAGGCGGTGTGCTGTGGCGGAGTATACAGTTGCATGCTGCAGAGGGAGCCAAGGAGGGGAGAAGCAAAACTCACCATGGAGTTTTAATGGCAAAACATCCCGCCCCAAAGAGGTAGGGTCTTCATGAGAGGGGGTCGGGGGAGGGTGAAGGGGGGTGGGGTGGGGTGGGGTACAGAGATAGACGGAAAAACCATTATTAAACTAGCATACTTGAGCAAACACACTTTTCACATTACATACTTTTTGATGTGTCTGTTCAAGTGCACAACACATATAAGGCAGGAAACAGAATGTCTGTATGCTAAGATGGATTTGAAAACCTGCGGGATGGCTTGATGATTCATCTGCTCTGTAAAGTGTGATACCATATATTTGGCAGAAGCAGCATGTCCACGGACTTTGATTTTTCCATCAGACATCTGTCATGGTTTTTTGCTTCCTGTCCTTAACTTTAAAGGGATTGTGTACATGTGCAGAAACATGTAGGTCTGAATCCAACCGTGTAAATACGGCACAAAAAAGCCCCCCGATGGGACACGGTTCTGATTGTTGAGATTGAGAAAGAGTATGAAGAGTTTATCCAATTTGTAGAACAACTGGGGACAACAATACAGCTAACAGCACTCAGGCGTTGTTGAGACAAGGAGATGTGTGTTTGCATGCAACTTCTTTTTTTTAGTGCGAGTGTGTATTTATGGCTATGCATTGTCTTGTGAATGTGCGTGCCCATTTGGAAGCGAGGGTGTGGGCAAAATGTGTTTTCACTGTGATTATGTTAACAAGTTCACAGTGTGTGTGTGTGTGTGTGTGTGCGTGTGTGCGCAAGAGCCATCCAGAGTGTAGTGTCTTTTTCTGGGTGTTTTTCTGTCTGTCAGTTTGTGCGTGTGTCTAATGTTTACAAGACATTAGGAGTGGGAGTGTGTTCCTGTGTTTACTCTGCAAGTCCAGAGATAGTGACAGAGCTCCGTAAACAGTTTACAGTAAATAAGCCTTTTCCTTGCAGCAATAAAGTTCTGATGAGACTGAACTCTGTCCCCGCCAGCCAACCTCCCCCAGTCATAAAAAAAACTGAATCCCTGTCCAACCAAATTACTCTGCAGCACTTCTTTTATTTTATCGCTTTCGCCACATCCGCCTAGGCCCTCCCGACGATAGCAGACAGTCTTCAATTAGTCTTGGTACATGGATGTGTAGAAAAATGTTACTCAGATAGACAGGGAGCAACAATTTGCCCTGGAATGTCTTACTCCTGGAGTGCAAGTTGACAAATGAATATGCTGGCTGGTGTAACAGTGGCCTCTGGTAAACTGTCACTAATGAAGCTGCAGAGGGGGGTGGACGGTCTCTAACACTGACTCACCGCTGAGCCTATCGAACCTGCTGAGCCCCCACTCTGGGCCTCCAGCTGGGTGAATGGATTGACACCGGTGGGAGAGTGATGGAGGAATTGAGTAAGATCTCCATGGGGATGGCAAAGGCCAAGCAGGCTTTGGGGCGATATCCTATCCTGTGCTCACAGGGCTTCTGTTTGTCCCCACCGGTCAAAATAAGTCAGCTGGCTGCAGGACAGGGTTCCGACACAGTTTTATCAATGAATTCTCAAAACCTTTCCATAATATTTTACCCAATTTCGATGACTTGATTTAAGTAGTTTAAAATAGGTAGGCCTATGTAGCAATTACGGGGCGCAGGCTGGGTTCTGCCTCTCTCTTGAGCTGTGTATTATATTTGTCGTTCAAAACCCAAACATTAATAAACACCCAATTCCCAGGCATTTGCAGATACGCAAACTGCTTGCACTTGCTATCTTCAGACATTCATGCAGCTAATCAGCTGCATATGCCAATGTGCATCCCGTGATACTAGTGACGTTTCAACAGTCACACAGCACTAGATTTAAAATTAGTAATACTGGGAACATATTTTGCACAACGTTATCTTTCTGAACATATTTTAAACAATAAGCAAAACAATATATTCAAAACCTTTCCAGAATATTCTGTTAATTCCAAACCATTTCCAGGCCTGGAAAACTGTCTTTATAACTTCATAACTTTTCCAGGAATTTCATGACCATGGAATCCCTGGCAGGATCTTTTCCTATCGTGCCCCCTTCCTCTGGAATAACCTCACAGTTGATATCAGACAGTGTGACTGTTGGGGCCTTTCAATCCAAACTTCATCATTTCGCCTTAAAGAGGCAAACCTGGGCCATATTTTTTACTAATTTTGGGGTCGAAATGACCAATACTTAAGATCCATTTTGTTTAACCAGAAACAAAAAGTCTCATGAGACGATGAGTTGTTGCAGGAATTTGAAAGGATCTTACTCTTTAACAAAATGTCTCTGTATGGATCCTTTCTATAATGTTGTAAGACACTTAGAATAACAATCTGAGCCTGTTAGTGGCAGCAACAAGAGCTTTTAATGGACAGACGTTTCACGTCAATTGTCAGCAAGGATGACATTGCAGCCTGTCTGTAGATGCCGGTGGAGGCAATCTACTGGACCAATTCAAAAACATTTGGTAAGTATTAGTCATTTAGACCCCCAAATTTGTAAAAAAAAAAAAATATATAAAATAAAATAAAAATAGGGCCAAGGTTTTAAAATATAGGAGTTTCACTTTAACTTTCACCTAGCTGCTTATTTTTGATTACCTTGTACCTGATACCATATCCTTTCGGTGGGTCAATCTCAATGAATCTATTAAGTCTAGTACTTATAGTCCATGTGTTCATTGGTTGAAGTGATTGATTATTTGAGCAGTTTATATCATGAATATTTGCTGCAAACCATACAGTACATATAAGTTGTTATATTGAAATGAATAGCATGTTACAAATTAAAGTGTCAAATTTCACAATTCTTAGAATAAAACAAAAGAATAAGGTCACGTTGGGGAAACTGCCCACTATGTTGAGCTGGCAGTAAACAGTTTTGACCACAGTGTAGACAAAGGCCGCACAGTTGACACACTGCCTGATCCAACAGGAGTCCCATACAGGTCAGTGGCATGTTGGGAAAGGTCAGTTAAACACAGGTTAGTGGAATGAAAGGGGTGTAAGACTGCGAGCGGGTGTGTTAAAGAGGGGAGGAAGTGAAAGTGGAAGAGAGGCAGGAGGGAGAGGTGGAAAGAGCAAGTGTAATCGACCTGTGAGGGCGACGACCCCACTCCTGGAGAATAATTGTTGGCACATTCATCTCTTAACCCTGAGGCCCTAATAGCAGCTCTTCCTGGGCCATTAAAAAGAGAGGGAAGTGAGGTGATTTGTGGAAATGGTTTAGCCTTGCTGCCATGTGACGATGCTGGACGTTGTATTCTCAAAGCTCCTTTCTGCCAATGGTCTCAGTGAGGCTCTGTAAGACAATGGCTCTAACACTGGGATGGCTCTTACATATGCATTACAGTAATCTGAGAGCACATCTGCAGCAGGTCACGGGGTCTTACTCATCCTCTCGCGGTTGTCTTTCTTGTCTGCACTTTATATCTGCATTTGCTTGAAAGTGTCATCAGCGGGATTTGGTCAAGGGTGGTGTTGTTTTTTGTCTATGACAATCTTTCCATTTAGATTTTCATTTGTCTGTGTTAAAGTCGGACTGTGTAGTGTGTAGATGGGATAAGTGTGCAACAGTTTGTCTGCTTGCTAATCCCAAATTTATCGCTGACAGGCATTTTCACAAGTTATATCCATCCTCATAGAACACTGGTGACTGTCGGCACAAGTACACTTGTAGACAGAGCTGGATGTTGGAATATTTCTGTTTTTTAAACTTTTTCACAGATTAAGTTCTGAAAGTGATTACCAAGAGAGAATCTTGTGATTTTGTGATAATGATTTTGTTTCTTCTTTGGGATTTCATTCATCGGGGGCCAGCCAACCTCCTGCTAAATTTGGCTGACAGGAAACAAGAGGCCAGGTCAGAGCTGACACTCGTCCCCTTGTTCGGGACTCCCAGGAGACTTTGAGGACTAGCAGAAGCTTGGCTGTGCTCCTCCACTCCCTGACCTGGCCTCATCTATGGGGGGGGGGGGGGTTATCAGGGGAATGCTGAGCCACATCCGACTCTATCTCCCCACACCGTCAGGGGAGGAGACACCAACATCTAAATTAAGAGTGGAGGAGGCTTTGCATGAACTTGTTGAAGTTTTCTTTGATGTTAAAAAATAAATGGAGGCAACTGAAGACAAACAGCAGCGTTTTGCACATTGGTGGTCTGTAGGCGCGCCGGGGTCTATGAAGGTATCCCTGCAGTTGGCCTGGTCACACAAAGGGGTTACAAGCTTCATCAGAACGCCTATGTGTGTGTGTGTTGTTATGCGTGTGCGTTACGGCACAGTGGACACAAAGACAGCCTGGTAGGGAATGTAGGTTAAGCAGCTGGTGTGTTCCTTTGCCGCCCTGCCAACAGGGATCTGCTCATACAGGTGTAAATACAGCGGCCGGACACTCCTCTCTCTATCACACACACACACACACATAAAAAAGGGAGAGGGTTGGCTGCACAGACAGACAGATGGTGCCAGGGTACCCCTGTGCAAGTATAGCGTGAAAGCATATGATATCACCCCCCACTCTAGGGGCCAAACCTGCTGCTACCCTCAGCATCTGCGTGTGCTTGGTGAATTGGTGCAGCAGTGTGCATGCAGGAGCAGGCCGCACAGCTGCATGTCCTGATGCATTAATACTGACGCCTCCTGTGGACTGGGTGGATTGATGAAGGTGTGCTGAGGCAGCCTACCAGTGCTGAGGATGTCCTAAAGAGCCAATACAGTCGTTTGAGGCATTACATGACCAGGTATAATGGGATAAATATGTGGAATATTTGACTGTTTGCAGGTTAATGATAAAGCTGTCTATATTCGTTATTGTACAAACTGTCAACAAATGCCATGAAAGGACCCAAACCAACAATGAATGTATCTGTTAACAAGTATTGGGTATGATATATGTTATTCCTCACATTGCCAACCAACACATTGTTGGTTTAGGTCTTTTCATGGAATTTGTTGACAGTAAAAAAAACATATAATAGCTAAAGAAAGTTGAGGATGTTCTTCTACATTCCTACCACTCCCTTGAACTAAGAACAGCATACAGTGACACATTCAGCGAAAAAGATTATATTTTGCTGTTCTCTATTGCCCATTTAATTTCAAAGTTAATCCCCTGTGTAGTGAAAGCTACTGAAAGCTTTAACACAGCAAATAATCTTTGAGGAAAAATTCCTGCTATTTTTTATATTTCTGTTTTGTTCTGAATCTACAAAAAGATGACTGTATATTTATAGAATCAGATTTGTGTCAATATAATCAACACAACTTCTTTAATAGCAAACAAAAAAACAAAAATAAAAAATATGAGAGAATAAAACTCACTCATCTCAAACAAATAAGCACTGAGCAGCAGTCAAATTAAATAAACACATAAAAGAATGAAGGTTCTTATTACTGCTTACCACCAAAGATGGAGGCCAAATAATAAAACTACACAGCAATAACAGCTTACTACCAAAGACAAAAAAAGAAAGAAAATATTACCACTTAAAACTGATGCAAAGAAAAAACATAGATAAGTAAACAAAAATTAAAGCAATGACAGTCCAGTAAAGGGTGGAGACTATAAAACACACCATAGCAAAAAATGTGAAGTACCAGAATAGAGACACAAAACAAATTAAATTAAAAAGTCTCTCAGGCTATCACAGATGAAGAGATGAAAAACAGCCTTTTTAATTACTGAGCAAATGATAATTATAAATGAATACAAGCAACCTAAAAGCTGCCACTGAAGGTGAAGTAAAACATATTCCCCTTTTAAAGGCCTTAAATTAAAACCAATGAGGCCTATTTTGAGAACCCCCTCCCACATTGTATGACGTTAAATATTACAACTGCTAAACCAAATGCAAACCACCAGTACCAGGACATCATAACAAATAAACCAAAGCAGGACACCACAGTAGCCCATAAGCAATAATACATTTTACAAACCAAATGAACTTTGCAAGTCATCTTAATGATTTGGAAAATGGCCTGGTGTTGTTTATGTTGACTGCAGGATCAGGTCTCCATTTTCATCCTCAAAGCTCACTTATCAAATATCCCGGGGAAATAAATCCCTCGCCGTCTGTTTGAATCATTATAGCATTTCCTATTCAAACAGGGCATGAAAATTACATTTAAATGAAAATATTAAAATTTGCCCATATTTGTGGAGCCACCTGTACTGTATGTAAATACACTTAGCAAAGGCCTGTAGTTGCTGATGGTCTTAAAACTACATGATTTCAATGTACCGTGAAGATCCAGGTGAAAAAAAAAAAAGAGAGAGGCATGTGACAGAGGAGCATGAGAGCAAAGCTGTCTTACTTTTAAAACTGCGCTTGTTCCAATGCTCGATGCTAGCAGGGCTGTACTGCATTTAATGTGACCTGAGCATGGTTTAAAATTATTGGTAGGCTTTTATTTCTATCCTTGATATGCATGATGGATTTTATCCGCTTTCCAAACAGCCCGCAGAACAAGTTCACGTGTGTGTCGTGCATCATTACCATATGCAAAAAAGTGGTGGCCTGAGACAAAAGAAGTCCATGCAACAGCTGGATGTGAGAGGAAAAAGCTTTGGCCTACACAATACAGTGTTTTTAAAATGAGATGAATGTAAGAGGCAGCAAATCACAGACCGAGGTCACAGATGTAATACACTGTGATTTAAATTTTTTGTGAGGTTGCCAACAACCGTTTTACACTCACCCCCTATGGAGACGTTATATCTGAAAGGTTTGAGTTGTATACTCTGTGGTGCGTTGTACCTGGATCATTTTTACATTAGAGAGCTCTTCTTTATAAAGGTCACAAACACAGAAACTAGTCTAATTTATCAATACATATATAAAAGTTACATTATTACATTGACTGTCACTTTTAGTACTGGCAGTGAACGCCCTACATAGAGATAACATCCTGCAGATCGCAAAGTGGTGGGTAAAGTGTTAAATCCAAAGGCAGCTGGTCTCAGGAATCCCAGGTTTAGAGAAAACCACATCTGATACTTTTTATGATTTGTTGTGCATATTGAAAAGTATAATTTGTTAGGTCTCTTTTTTCTAGTGGATTTGTTTACAACATAAATATTACTTCACTTAACACACTATTTACTTAGCACTTGGAAGCAGTTAATATATGGTTTGTAACCCACTATACAGTAGCACAATTCAATGTAGTTTTAAAGCAGATATGAGGCAATTTTAAGTGTTTATTGTATTTGGTGTATAAAAAGACAATGAATGATTACGAATATAATGTAACAATTATAGTATTTAATCTTCACTCTCCATGACAACATGAACAAACTACATAGGCTGATGGAAATGGCAGAAAGAACCAGAAGAAATCTAGTAAGTGGACTTTGAGTTAATTAGTTATTTTTCTGTTTACTCTTTCCAAGGTGAAGAATGAACCTTCAAGCTCAACAGTTTAGGGCACATTTGTAAAAAGTTTGAACGCGCCTGTGAACATTGTGTATATGTATATAAACTGGTTATTAAGGCTTTGTAACACACTGTAAGGGTTTGTTACTGTGTGTAATATCATACAATATGATTGGACTTGTATAGCGCCTTGTACAGTGCCTTTCAACCGTTGAAACGGTTCCCAAAGCGCTCTAACAGTAATCTAAGCTCTAACAGTAATCTAATTCACCCATTCACACACACACACACACACCGATGGCGACGCAGCTGCCATGCTCGTCTCCGTTGGAGACCGGGGGCAAATTCAGGGTTCAGTGTCTTGCCCAAGGACACTTCGACATGTGGACAGAGGAGCTGGGATCGAACCACCAACCCTGGGGTTAATGGACGACCGCACAGCCACCCCATAGTAGTTATCACTCATTTGTTAACTGTTAATACACTTTATACACATTTTATAAATCATTTATTAAGTGTTTAAAGATAGGGGGTTTGAGTGAAGTGTTACCTAACACATTTCTTCACTCAGACTTCACTGGTCTGATCAGGAACACTACAAAGAAAACCATTTCTTCGGTCCTATTTATGGATTCTGTGATGGGACCATTGTGTAACACGTGTGCTTCTTACACTGGAGTTCCTGCAGAGAATAAAAGCTCAAAAGCTGTGTGTGTGTTTATGTTTGTGTGTGTGTGTTTGCTACCTACCCAGTGCGTTTGGTGATGGTGCCCAGGGTCATGGGCTGTTTGATCTGAGCCAGTGGCAGCACCACAGTGAGGCTGGGCAGCGGGGATAGCCGCGGGTTCCCCATGTTGTTGTTGGTGAAGTTGTTGTATGAATCCTGGCTGCTCAGCTTGCCTGGAAGCACACAGAAATACAAGGTTACGAAAAAGAAAATTCAGTAAATAGTACCGGATGTTCTCTGGACAGCAAGGTCGCAGAGATCTCCTTTTCATAGATTTGGAGTGGAACATAACAGGAAAATATGTCAATCAAGAGCCTTCCCAGGTAATGGCCACAGGATACAGAGAATCTCATTGTGAATGCTGGTACAACCTTTTATACATCATTCGTTTTTCAGTACTCAGAGCTTCCTTTTTCAACTGAATGCCAATTCCCAACATTGCTCAGTTTCAATTAAATTAAAATTTTCACCAATTCACTTTATGATTCATTCACTTTAAATTGCAGACTGGGCATTCAGCAGACCTTGTTTACAAAACTGAAACACCTTTCGCTCTAAGAAAAAAGCCTTGTTTGAATACTGTACAGTCATTTTTTTTTCTCCCAACCCCTCACACACACACACACACACACACACACACACACACACACACACACACACACACACACACACACACACACACACACAC
>JAVQJF010083888.1:0-15293 GCA_036023855.1 Gadopsis marmoratus | reverse complement strand
CTAAAGGTGACCGAGCTTTTGCCATCAGGACCCTGGACTCTGGACGACCTGCCTGAGGAGATCAGGCTGCAGAGTCAGTGACCTCTTTAAATCACTTCTTAAAACACATTTTATAGACTTGCTGTCATGTGATGTCGTCCTTATATCGCCTTTTATTGGTTTTAATTATTTTTCTTTGTGTTATTAATCTTTATCTTCCTTTTGTTTTGCTTTATTTATCTTTTACTGCTTCCTGTTTTGTTGCCTTCAGAGTCTCCTGTCTTTGCTTTATCTGTCAAAGCACTTTGTAAACTGTGTTTTTAAAAGGTGCTATATAAATAAAGTTATTAATTCAAGACATTAACAACAATTGCAATTATTCCACCAACTGGACCCAGCTTTAGTAATTATGTTGCCTCGCATCCACTCTGTTATATGATGACATGAGTGCAGCAGTGTGTGTGATGTGCATGATGCAGAGCCTGATCCTGATCCTGATCCTGATCCTGATCCTGATCCTGACCCAGAGGACATTGGTGTCCTGCCTGGAACAGAATGGAGGTCTTCGGTGGAATTGGGAGCACTGTGTTCACTTGATTTGGGCTTCTTGATTTATTTGGGCTGATATCCTACTCAACAGACCTCAAATGCACATATGAAGTCCTGCAGAAGCTTTCCTTGATCTGGACGGGCAGAGGACGTCGTCAAAGGAGCAATTCCTGGAAGACAAGGTCCTGGGATGAGTGAGCTTGAAAATGACTGAGAAAGTTTGCGCATATGTGCTGAAGCATTTGTCTGCATCCCAGACAGACGAAATTCAGCTTTGAAACAGCTGGGAAAGGTTGTAAAGATATCTGTTGATGTAGTGAACGATTTCTATGGATGGAGCAGTAATATACAGTGTTTTCACTAAAACACAGTTTATCTTGAATTGGAGAACGCTTTCATTTCACCACTGACAGTGTGGTTAGAGCTCCCTTGTAATATCAATGTTTTTAGGACAATTGTTTGACATGCAAAAAAACATGCAAGCAGTGTTCGGTGATGCCTGACTATTTTGGGTTTGCTGCGATGCACGCGTGCATATTTCATTAGGAATGGATCGTTTTCTCTTCGATCTCGAAAGTAGTGAAATAGTTACAAATTGTACATTTGTGAAGCCTTCTACCTTTGTTTTCTCCACTCCAGCGTCTCCCTGCAGGTAGGGCTTCTGCTGGATATGAAGCCAGACCCAAACACCAAGCAGCTGAACAGGGAGGTTAAGACTCAAGCCTTTAACAAACATTCTGATCCCTCGTACTGCGTTCTAACACAACGCCAACATAAAATAGTTTAACCTTGCTAAGGCAAGTCAATATGCATCTAACATTGATGTGAATTCGCCACCAAAGCTCGTCCAAACCCTGGTAACCCTGTAACCCCCCCCTCTGTTGTTGGTGCCTCATTCCAGATGTTTTGGATCAGGATATTGGTCCTTTCCTCCTGGAGATTCAGCTTCTCTCTGGTCCCTCCAGCTCCCTTGTTTCCATGTTGTCCTCGTCTCTCTGTCCCTCTCGTTCCTCCCCCCTGTGTGAATGATGTGCTTGAGCCTGGCTATTGTGCGTTCATGTAGACTGACCTCTGCCCAGGTCTCCAGGGGACATTTCACTTAAAACCACCAATGTCAGCGTCATGCTGGTGCTATAGGAAAAGTCAGGAGATCACCAAGTAGGACCAGTATGATTCATCCTCCGGGGACCATGACTGTACAATCCATCCAATTATTCTTGAAATATTTCAGTCTAGACCAACCTATAACTAAATGACCGCAAATATATCTTTGGCGATACCTATATATATCTGTGATGAGCTAATATCAGCCAGACGATTGATCAGGCTCTACAGAGGATGTTCTTATGTGTGGAGTAACTGTGATGGAATTTCTGCGTTTTTGGGTGAAAAGGTCATATTCTGGTGCAGGTCAACTTGCAATGACAAACGTCATGATGCTAACAGTTTATAGGTGGATTGAAAACACAGAACGTGTGGTGCCATTAATGTCTTGTTGACCCATTTAGGAACTTGTAGCACCATCTACGGGCCAAAATGTGCATAGCGCAACAGAAGATCAAAACCAGCAGATTGCTTTAAATTAAACTTTAATTTAAAGCAATCTGCTTCATTTCAACTTTTTAAATGACATGGCCTCTAGAACCACTTAGGCCAAATTATCAGTTTTACATTAAGATACCAAATTTATGACTTCTCTTAGATATTTATGGTCGTCAAGGGATGATTGCTGCTATTTTTGATTTATTACGGATACATTGCACATTGTTTTAAGCTTGGGTACAAAAGAAAAGTCTCATTATGAAAATGGTTTTGCCCACAGCTTCTAGTACCATACAATAATTTCACCATGTCTGCTACATTATGTCAGAAATGGCAGACCTTTGGAATCTGTATTCTCCATGAAGGCATGGAGTAAAAACTCTCTTTGACATCCCAATATAACTGGTGTAATATGCACTGCTGAAGTTGATGTGTTACCTCCGCTTATGGCAGAATCTACAAATGCAACTCATCCAACGTACCAGTGAGACGAGGCAGAATCATGTTCTAAAAGTATCCTATCTGACCACAGCAGTACAACGGTCCAATCAATCTACAGAACCCGACTTAGCTTAGTATCATTAATGAAATCACATTTGGAGAAAACATCCTTGTTTCAGCACACAAAGGCACAGGCAGAAACATGCCTGAAAAGAGAAAATCCAAATCTTTAGCATTCAGCCCTAAACAACATTGACATTACAACAACTAGTAGTGCACCTTGCTGCCCAGAACAGACCTTCTGGGATGCTTGTTGGGTTTATAAGTGCCCTGAAAACCTGAACATGAATCTAAGCATTTCTCTATAGAATAAAATGTTTGTGACAAAATAAGCAGCAATCAAAATAAAGTT
Organism: Gadopsis marmoratus; assembly: GCA_036023855.1. NCBI lineage: Eukaryota > Metazoa > Chordata > Actinopteri > Centrarchiformes > Percichthyidae > Gadopsis > Gadopsis marmoratus. The sequence continues at coordinate 12,370 of JAVQJF010083888.1, read as the reverse complement.
AAAAATCTTAAGGTATTTCAGCATTTATTGCAAATTTAACAGTCTCAGCTAATCTGCTTCATCTTCCTGCTTTAGACTGGAGGGGTTCACCTTCATCGTCTTTCAATGAGACAAAGTACTGCAGCCCTTCACCACACAGCTTCTGCTGGGTGTCCAATACCATCAGTCCCAGTGTGTGAAAGAGGGAAAATACACCAGATTTCCCAGAAAACAAGTTGAGAAAAGAATGATTGTACGTTGCAGTTGTTTCAAGTGGCTGCTCAAAGTAACAAGCATGGCAGCAGCAGTTTCGGCTCACTGAAAACCACAGACAGACTGACAAAGTCTGTAAGTTCAGGGTTTAACCGCACTACCTGGCCTTCTGTATTCTCTCCTACAGTGTTCGTGGAAGGGCCGGTGACAAATCAGCACTTGGCATCCCAGCTCAGGTTTGTAAAAAACACAAAGCGTCAAATCTCAGATATTTGTGCTTTTGTTGGCTAAAAATGCTGAATTACTTAGAATTTTCACATGTTAATTAAATTCTAGTTATAGGAGCGCTTTATTTTCACACTGTACTTCCATTGACTGATAAATGTTTGACCTGCTGACATGTAGCAGCCCGAATATACAGGTCTGTTCAGAAAACAGGGGAAAAAATTAAGGTTTGTGTGCTCAAAATGTGACAGTAGAATTCAGAGAGTTTACTATTAAAAAAGTATCCTAAATAGGAGAGAAACGTTAAGATAATTGCTCCCAGCATCCAGCACCACAGCTTGAGTGGACGGAGGGCAAAACGAGAACAACAACTTCCAAAAAAAAAACCAGTTAACATGAACAAGGTGTCAGGCTGAATGAATGACGTGAAACAAAATGACAAGTCAGTCTGATTATCTGAACGTTCTTCATTCACTGACATTAATTCAGCATGAAGCTCTCCGGTGATTGAAGTGGTGGATCCGCAGACGGGCTGCCTGCAGAAACCCCCGTCAGGGTTGGGCAACAGACATTCATTCATTTTCAAATACACAGACCAAATGTGCCAATAGAAAAAGGGCCCAATCCCAGTTATTCCCAACACTACACACAAACACGGTGGCTGTTGGACGCCTGCTGTTGACGGAGTCACTCCAGTGAGAACGTTTTCAGCTGTCGACATCCTCCCAAAGCAGAAGTCATATTTAAATATAGAAGAAAGACTAACTGAATAAGTCATAAGGCTGTCGCCCACACTGCTCCGTGCCTCATAAAATCTGCACCTTGTTTTACCCATAAACCCCGACAATGAAACAGGCAGAGAGCAAAAGCAGAAAATGGCTGGTAAACGGGGGGGAAGGCAAAGTCAATACGCTGCCAGGATGAAAGGCGTCATGACTAACAAAGGGTTAGCCGACAGACGCAACCTGAATGCATTCGTGTTTAACAACGGTAGAGCTGCGACGGATGGCGACGCATCATTCCTCATGTTTTCTCAGCGTTGAATCACAGGGATGAGCCCAGGCCACAGCTCTCCTGCCTCGGCTAAAAGGCTTCAGTGTGCTTCAAATTAACTGCTTCTCAGATGTAAAAAAAAAAAAAAAAGACCTGAAACTCCATTACCAACTGTGGAATTTGGGAGACATGGTTCAACATTGTTTTTCCCAAAGCAGACAAATTGACATCGCACTCACTTTATGAAGAGGCTGGCCAGGTGAGCAGAGGAGGGCGGGGCTTAAATGCATGAATGAATGCATTTGTGTTTAACAACAACAGAGTTGCAACGGATGACGACGCATCATTTCTCATGTTTTCACTGGGACATTACTGGAAGGCTTCTATGGACAAGACGTGGCAGGAAATATTGACTAAGTCACTGAAGCTAGCAACAAGGACATTATTTTACAGCAAATGAATTCATGTCTTGCATGTGGACAATGAGAAACTTGAACTCCTTCACTTAGGACAGTGACTCAGTTCACACCGGAGTAACCAAGTTACCGTGCCATGGCTTTAGACTGGAGGCGCCGAGTCTCATCCTAACTGCAACCTGCCCCAGTGAACATTGGACGTCACGGGTTGATGAATCCAGCATCTACACCTAGAATCAGTGACACGGCACCTTCCTTAAGACACATGGATCAACAAGCTCGACAGGTGTATTGGTGTATCAGCAGTCATCAGTCCTCCTGTCTCAGTCTAAAGGAGCTCAGTCTAAAGGTGACGTTTTCCATCGAACCTGTCAATCTGCTCTCCAGCCCTGATCTACTGCCATGAGCTTTGGGGATAGTCCTCAAAACATCAAGCTGCTTCTCTGTGCCTTCAGGCCAGGTGAGGTGGTGGGAGTGGGAGGAGGCCCTGGGGCAGACCCAGAACACACTGGAGGGATTATGTATGCAACAGGAAGAGTTGGAGGACATTGCTGGGGAGAAGGTTTTCTGGGCTACCTTGCTTAGCCTGCTGCCAGTGTGACTCGGACCCGGATAAATGATGGATGATGAAAATGCACTAACATGGTTGCATGACGCTCTCTGGTTGTGCATGGCACAGCATGGTGTGCATATCCAAATGTGATGGAAATGTATCATAAAAATACAACCGTTTCCGTACAGCTCCATTCACGACAGCAGCCTGTATGGTCTGAAAAGGACAGCTCAAAGCAACAACGGAGCATGCCAGTGACGAGCCAAGGGCTTTGCGGATGTGTTGAGCAACACCTCAGCGTTATTTGCAGCTAGCTGGACCTACAGGGCCTTTCCCGAATGCTCGTACAAGGCGGCAGCATGCTGGCGTAAGAGCTGTGGGAGGTTTGTCTTAGCTGCTGCGCCTGATGGGAGATGAAGTCAGCCTGATCACAGAGCGGACTGTGGGCTTGCCTGCTCGAACACTGCCACACACAGTCTCTTCTGCAAAAAAGAACCACATGGAGTAGTTCTGATAAATAAATAAAACAAATAAATCCCTGTTCCATCCCTGGTTCTTTCATTCACCCTGCCCCCAAAAAACACTGACTAAACTTAGATCACTCAAAATGTACGAAGTCAGACACACAGTACGTCACGTCTTCTGACAATTACGGTCAAAGTAGACGTCCAAGAGCAGCCTCCTCTTTGACTGACATTCCATACACAGGGTCCATGATGAAACGCTGCATACATCAGTACATCATTAGATATTACAAAGATATTGCATAAAAACTGAACCGACTTCAGCCAGTTTGAGCTGCAGGGTGATTAGTGAGCCCAGTTTAAAGGCTCGCTGTCAGCAATTCCTGCTGCACATCCGAGAGATGCAAATGTGGAAGAGCATCGTTCCTCTGTCTAACACACAGTAAGCATGTTCTCCTTCCTCCTTTACTGTAGCTCCGCACAGTTCTCTCCTCCTCATTCAGATAATCCTCTGTAGGATCCCCTTCACATTGCCGTTTGATATATTCTAAAAATATCGATTATAGCCAAATGGCTAAAGGGAAATACAGTATATTACTGAAGAGCAAAGGCCCTAAGACCTGCCCTCAGAGTGAGGAGGAGGTCATTGCTTCTGCTCCCCACCAAGGTTCCCACTCACCCGTGTCAGCTGTGGAAACAGTGCTGTGCAGCAAAACAAACACACCTGCTGCAGAGCACAGCAGCATCCGTCACTGAGCAGCTCTGAGAGACGACTAGAGGAAGACACGGTTCCAAACACATTGGGGTGAACATGTGTTATTTGTCTTATACCGACACTTGTACTCTTAACTTTTTGGTAAAAAAAAAAAAATATGTGTATATATATATATATATATGCAGTATAAATAAACTTTAGGCTATTTATTAAATCAATAATGAACTGCATTAACTGACATGGGCTATATTTGGCATCATATTCTATCATATCGTAGGGTGACAGCTCTATCTATGCTCGGCTGATCACAGCTATAATACCGGCAGAGTTTCCCATGTAAAACAGCTTTATGAGAGTCTCCATAGACAGAGTCAGAACCATCTTTTCAATTATAAACGGGTGTGATAACATGTTTACCTACTACAAAATGTGATTTTTGATCCTGACTTTCTAAATCTAAAATGATGCAACGCGGCTGCATGTTGTGTGCTGACAGATGGGTGGACGGCCTCTGCACTTGTTTTCCATTATACTCAAGAGAGTAAAGAAAGGGAACACTTCTAATTATCTGCAGGTACGTTTCCTGAGTAACACAAAGCCACAGGGCGGGAGGCGGTGCCACAGCAACCCAGAGCCATAACCCCGACCCACTGCTGGGACATGTACTGCCCTGGGGCCGTGGGTAAAACCTGGTGCTTCCAACAGTCATTTTCCATCCCGTCCTCTTGCAGTCCATGACTTCAACTGCTTTTGTTGTCAGTGGTGGAGCATTTATTGGTTAGTTTGTGATGGTTCAGTATAAGTATCTGCGCTGCTAGTTGCTCTGCATCAGGGGGGAAACAGGAAGCCAAGCTAAGGAATGCCCAACATATTATTGATAGAGGCAGAAACATTGATTAAAATAATATTTATAGACCTTCAGTAAATCATCTCAAACATTACTAACCTTGTTTAACCAGCGTCACCTGTTCATGCAGCCTGTTGTTAGTGACCAAGTTTGCAACAACAGTAAAGAAACACCCAAAACGTATCGACCCCAATAAAAGCCAATAGGCGACTGTCCATAATGACATAACTCAACCCACACATACAGCAGACTTTTACTAAAACTACACACATTCAACAAGACATGTAGCTGGACTCCGTGCCAGACCAGACCCAGACGGAGGCATGAATCCAGCTGTTTACTGGCCAAGCAGCTGCAGCAGTAACACAGCAGAATTAATGCATATTTCTCTATTCATATTTTAATTGTTGTATTTTTTTTACCTTTTTGCCAGCTTTGAGAACTTCTAGCTGCTGCATTAACAATAATGTTTGCAGGTTCCAAGTTACTGTAGCATCCCGTTCGGGGCGTTCTAGTTTCATTTCCTGTTTTATTTTGGTAGTCTATCCTCTCGTGTGTCTTTCAGAGCCCGGTCCTGGTTCTGGTTCTGGCCACTGTCTCCTGGTGCTGCTCATGGTGGGATTTGTTGGGTCTCTGTAATAAAGAGTCGGTCTGGACCTGCTCAGTATGAGATAACTTTGATATGATATGGCGCTATATAAATAAAACCGAATTGTGTGCATGTTGTAGGTTTACTTCCCGCCATCTTTTCTGTCCCACCTGATCTGTCAGCTTATTGGTTCCCATTTTGTAAACACACACCTGTGGTCTACTTCTCTTCAGTCGCCAGTTCGTCTCAGTTCGTCAGTGTCTAGCGTTCTTGCTCGTGTTTTTTTCGGTTTAGGGCCTCGCCTTTCCCGTGTGGACTGAATAGTTTGTTCCAACCCCACTTTGTAAGTAAAGGCAGTTTGACTTTTCATCTGACTGGGTCGTGCGTTTGAGTCCGTTACCTTCTGTTTCGATTCTACATCAGCTGGTACAGATGCAAGTTAAAACACACACACAGTCCGGATCACACTTGCAACACTCAAATACCAGAAAATCTTATGCTATATGGATCCATGGATCCAGCCTCCAAGACGCAGTGCTTACCATTCCTGCAAAATCCGCTCAAAACGTATATCCACGGCCATTTTGATACCAACATATCGATAATGTTTGCATGTGACCCGGAGTTATGACACATCTGCCAGCTACTCAGCCATGATGCCGCAGCAGTCCGAGGGGCTATATGGATGTACTAACGTGTTTTGGACTAAATATGTTACTGGATTTGATTGTCTGGTCCGTCAACAACGTAACAGGACTGTTGTTGTCGTGTTGTTATAGATCTGTGGATTACTGTGAGGCTTCATAGGTGAGTTGCATTAACTATGTAACTGTTTGTTTGTTGGTGGACTGACATTAACCTTGATTGTATTAAATCAAGGTCGTTGTGGTTGGATCTTGAAATGGTTGGCATCAATCGAATCACAAGAACCTTAGCTTTCCAAAGATATGTCGCATTTGTGTACAATCATATTTCTGTGCGTAAACATGCGACGCCTGCGGGCCATCGGAATATTAACAGGCTACAGCTTTCATTACTTAACCGTCACCCAAAACACACTGCAGCCACTCCTCGTGTTTTCTGAGTATGCTGGCAAAACCATATGGAAGATATTTACCTTTTATATCTACGTTTTGACATGACTCCGAGATGATGTCGGGCGGCCTGAATGTGACTCCCACTGACAGCACTACTTCACAGTCAGGTCATAGAGGGATGCTGAGGGAATGTCAGTCAGGTCCACTGCAGTAACACAGATTCCTGAGGCCCAGCAAAAAAAAAACCCAAAGCAGACCAATCGGACTGTAAATCCCCAGCTGAAACTGCCCCTCAGCTGTTTTTACTTATCTGAAGTGCTTGTTGCATGCGGGAGGTAATTGCACTATTCATCTTCAGGGCTAAGTAATTACACTCAACAGTGTTTGTTATTGGAGACAAAAAGGTTAGTGACTGAGTGAGCAGGAGGATATCGGGTGGGGGGGGGGTCAGACTGGGCCTCGGGCCTGGTGGCTGCAGATTCAGCCGAGTGTGTTACGACCTGATGTATGTGCAGTAAGATTAGAGGACAGAGTGGCAGCGTGCACTCAGGATTAGCAAATAATGGCAGAAAACCGACATATGTAAGGTTTTAGCTCGTCATCTTCATTGATTATTTTGTAAATAAATAATAAATCTGATCTGGTGAAGCAATGAAAAGTAGGGAAAACACTAATTTGGCAGGAGAGCAGGGACAGGATCCTGTGGATTCTACCAATTGTTCATTTACATTTGAAAACACAGAAATCCTACAGACATAGGACCTAACTGGTACATTATATCTACATTAATAATAGTCGGTAAAATGACTGAGTCAGCTTGAGCTTGTGCATTAATGTGAATGCATGGCTGATAAACAGCCTGATCAGTGACAGCTGGGCCTGACTTCATGAAGGCTGCAGATTTAACACATCTGACCTGCTGCCGTCAGATGGCGTCAGGGATTTAATGAACCAGCATAAAGTAGCCGATATGTAGATTCATACAGTATATTCATTTATAGATCAATAACGACTGTGATACTGACACTCCTGCTTTCACCACATTAACTTAATTTTTTGATGCAGATTTAAAACACGTCTGCTGGTTGGAGAGTGGAATTAAAATAGTTTAGATCTTCAGAATGATTCCACTGGTACCTCCGAGGGTTAGGGAGTTGTTCCGTGGAGCTAACCTCTGGTTTGATTATCATCTTTAAAAAGGGGCAATAGAGTCGAGCCTGCAGCTCTATCAACAAGAACATCAGTTTGGGAGGGACTGAAGTTATCACAGTCTTCTGTTATATTGAGATATGGCAATGAATTAAATGCCGATGGAATCACTTCCTTAAATTTATCTACAGCCCTTTCAGAAATAACAATAAGTCCTCACACGACTTCGTGCTCGGGCCTCCAGTCATTAACAGAAGGAAACATCCCTTTCGACCATGGACTTGTAAGAACCTCCAGCAGAGCTCCCCTGCCCTGCAGTCAGTGTCTGGGCTGCTGCTTGCTGACCAGCAGATTGCCTGGCAGCTCTTCGTGGCCCTGGCAGAGCGAGCGAGCCTGCCGGCCGCCGCTTCTCCCTCCTGCTCTGCCAGTAATGCTCCAGAAAACGTGGCCTCTAAATTTAGCATCAGATTTATCATGCAGCAGGAAAAAGCTGCAGCAAACTGGGCAGCCAGCCAGAGGGAACGTGAGTCTGCTTGAGACGGACAGACAGACAGGCTGGCAGTGACAGACAGATGCCTACATGGGCTGCTCAGGACCAATCAGAGGGCTCAGCAGCCAAGAGTGCGATCCAGTGCAGAGCAGCAGCACAGAGAACATGATAATGTTGTGAGTGAGAGGTGGTGGAGAGATAAGTGTAGCAGGACATTTAACATACTCATACACTCGTATTTGGTGGGTTTCTTTATTTCGGGTAGACAGGCTGCGGTGGCTGAGCACCTTGGGCTTTTTTAACAGGTGACTGTTGCTAAACTCATCCCAGTGCTGACCTGCAGTCCGGGGAACAACCGTCCGGACATAAAAGCGGAATGGATTTTTGGAAAAAGTGACAGCTGTGAGTATCGACACTAAAACATGTCCACTGGAGAACTGGTTTTATGGTGCTGCCTGGTGTTTTCAGGCCACTTCGTCACTTAAACGGTTTTCAAAACAACTCACTCGTGTCATGTTTCACAAACGCTGATCTAACAATAATAGGACATACAGGACTACTTCCTGTGTTCTCTCTCATGGCTCAGGGAGATTAAACTGGCTCAGCCAATCAAACGATGCCTCGTGAGCGCTAGCTTGTCCTGTCTGCACAACTGCAGCACACCACTGAATTACAAAGCCTTAACAGGGAACATGCTGTCAGCCCATCAGATGTCTCCTGAAATGCCACAGTGGAGCTGCTTAATGTGCAGGAACAGACCTTCGGGGAATAAAAGCTCCGTAGTTCCACTGCAACAACTGATGGAACCAAAGTGTTTTTAGCAGATGCCTTTTAATGCTGATGAAACAGAATAAAAAAAGAAGGCACTTATTTATTTTAATTAGATCAGCCAAAACACAGACACTGATGCAGCCCGTCTCTCAGGCCTGGTTCTAGACTGCTGCTGTGGTGAGATGCCCCTGGGATGGCATTATTCTGTTGGTGATGGGACTCTTCGTCGAGAATGATGCAGAATACAAACTCTGTGGCCAACAAAGGCTTCATCACACTTACAAGTGGCCTAATGTTCAACAAGATCATCTTCACAAATCATCGCCACAGATTCAGACATTTCACTGAGTTTGAGAAGATAGAACCCTGTAGAACCGGGGCACTCCAAGTGTTCTTTAGAACTGTAAGCTATAATGTGTTTTATCTGACATAAAGCCATAGAATCTAATAAAACATAAGCACATAATGCATTTAATGTTAAAGCCACTTCCACCCCGCTCTCACATGAACTGGTATATTGAAAATAAGATATGTGCCTTAATTCAATACAGTTCTCTAGGCTACTAACATATTTTGCAGCTGGTCTTTCAGAACGAGTGACCAAATGACAAAAGTAGGAGTCACTTTGGATGCTGGTTTGACGTTTACCATCTCAGAAAGAAGATCAGATTTCTGTTTGGGGACACACCAATTCAATTTACCAGGTCAGTTTCAGGGCCGATAGTGACCTTAAGAATATAGGATGACCAACATTACAGTTAATTCGGGCCGGGCAATCTGATTAGCTCCACAGCATCCCTTACGTCATGTCACCTTACATTAGAATGATCACAATGAGCTCACAAATGAGCAGTGTAAAGGTCAAACTGAACAACATCTGACTATGTAGAAATGAGCATTTGTCTTTGAAACAATAATGGTGAATCTCAATGATGTGAATCTTCAGATGGTTTAAGAGCAAGAACAGGGCTTCTAGTTCACGATGCCTTTAGCCCTGAAGTCAGAAACTTGCGATTTATTTTCTAGTTTATTACGTAGCCGAGTGAAACCTCTCTCACGTGAGGACAGAGCCATGAAAATGTAAACATCCTGTGATCACGTGAATGATAACTGTTGTCCTCTAGACAGGTGGGAGTACTGTGAGGCTACGGGAACGCCACTAAATCTTTTAGGGAGGAGAAACTACAGCTCTTGGTGAGATTGGCGCCTGAGTCAAGCACAGAACAAACTATTCTTCCTGAGTGAAGTGGCTTGGTACAAGAGAGTAACGAGACAGTTCTGTTAAAGGGAGTTTTTCCTGCCACTGTCTCCTGGTGCTGCTCATGGTGGGATTGTTGGGTCTCTGTACTCTGTTGAGTCGGTCTGGACCTGCTCTGTACGAACAGGTGCTGTGAGGTAACTTTGTTATGATGTGGTGCTATAGACATAAAACTGAATTGAATTGGACTTTCAAATAAAACCACTTGGTTCCTAATAACAGATGTATCAAGATAAATAATAGTGATGTCAAAGTTCACAAGCGGAACGCTGCACACACACAGCTGTTTGCCTGTTTGACCTTCAGCCATCCTCCACTGTGCACTGCTCCTTTAGTGTTGTGGATGTCCAGGAGTCAGTTACATGTTTATTCCAATAAAGAGCGCCGAGGCTTCCCTCTCACCACCAGTACAGCTCACAGACGAGACAAATATCAAATGGTGACGTATCAAACTGCCAGCTTTGACTTACACAAGTGTATTTCAAGGAGACAGAAACAACCACAGAGCAGGACACATGTCCCTCGCTGGTACTTCATCCTACAGTAACATCCCATCTTAAAAAGTGCATGTTTTATGTCTTTGAGCACCCTGCCAGTCCACTACCAAAGTAACGACAGAGTTCGCTTTATAAGAACAATCGGTCCCACAGCATCCTTGGGGAATAAACAAAGCAGGTGAATTACTGGACGCGCTCATGCAGCACACAACCGTCGCATCTTCACAGTCCCGTGTTTCAGCTTTAGGAAATGGAAGGTACTTTGCCCCAAAACTCTGCATCTTCTGTGTGTACGTTCAATTTCTATATAGACTTGTTTATATATCTAATCCATTAATCGTTCTACATGTCTGATACGAGCAAAACATCAGACCACCTCATTGTGACGGATAAGAGTCGGTGACCGGTCACCTCTGCATTGTGTAAAGGAGAAAGGTCAGCTTACCTTGGGCTGAGCACGTCTGGGAAAGGCAACTTTAGGGTCAATCTGCAGGAGGGAGAGCACATAATGATAAGGCAGAGAGCAAAGACACAGCTCAAAAGTTAAACAAGGGGAGAAAAGCAATATTATATATTTAATGGTACCTTAAAGTTATAAAACCCTTAAGATTTTATTTCTAGCAAAACCCATTTGCGACTTTTCAGCAACAGTCAGTTGGTTTTGCTTCATTCTTCTGTCCACCATTCGCACACCAATTTAAATCAGGTACGCACAGAAGGGATTCACAGGAAATGATGCATGCAGGTAGAGACAGCGAGTTAGCGAATTTACCGTGTTGGACACTGTATTGTTTCTTTAGCTTACCGTTTGTTTGTCTGCGCTGTGAACAGACAAACCCGCAGACCTTCTGTTGTATTTCTGATAACTTTAATCCTTAAGGTTTCATTCATGGTTGATTTGGTGACGCGCGTAGTTACTGTTGGTAGCAACCCGTCTGACTTACTACTACAGATCCCAGAGTTGCGTTTGAAACCACACATGTATCGACCACTGGAGGCAGAAAACACCTTCAGCAGCGCTTCATCAGAATCACAACAGAAGAAGAGCAACTGGTGCATCTGTATCTGTAGCAGACTGGGCTGAGAGGATTCATCGCCTCACTTTGGTTAAATAAAGAAGAAAGTCCATACATGCTACTGTGAGAAACTGAGATGTGATGTCATGCTCTGCACAGGTTACACGTTTCCCACATAAACGGCATGTCACAGTACAGCAGCTGTCTGCCTTGATGATGCGTCGCACGAACCGCAGTCAGAGTCTGTTTCCTGCCACACTTCATCCAACAGCCCACTGTGGGGTTTCTGTTCCATTCCTACTATATTTAAAAGTGATCCATTGATGACAATCACAACGATGCTGGCCACACATAGTATAACAGACATCTGGTTTCTCCCCGACCTCATTTTGAGAGCATGGCCGACTTCATTTAACTTTGACAGAAGACGCTGCTGCATAAATCTCACCTTTGTGTCGCTGTCAAGAGAAAAGACTATTAAGATGAAGACTAACTGGATGTTACGGCACAGCTGCTTCCCTGAGCTTTTCTATGGGACCTTCTGGGACTGGATCTCTGGGTCTCTGGGTCTGGATGAGGCTATGTTGCATATTGAACAAATAGGCAGTGAGAACCTACTTATTTAGACTTTTGGAAACTACTTTGCGTTAGTTTTGGATCATGTAATGACCGTTCTTGTAGCCACTCTGCTGTTAGGTTGCCTGACTGCAGGTGTTTGCTGTATAACCCAACTATAACCCAGCCACTCCTACACTGACAACAATGACTTTAAATAATAATAAACTTTATTTATATAGCACCATTTATACAAGAAATGCAGTTCGAAGTGCTTTACAACAAAGATATTAAATGCACCAAGTGCTTTACAGAAGAGAAGGCTGTAAAACAGAAATGCAGTTAAGAAAAATAAAACTTGAACAGAACAAAAATATTTAAAAGCAAATAAAAAGCAAATAGCTTATTAGAGAATAAAACTTGAACAGAATGTAAGAAATGGCCAGCATAAAATTAACATATTTAAACAAAAAAAGAAGAAACCGTTAAGAAAAATAAAACTTGGACAGCTAAATTTAAAATAAAGTTTAAAATGTCCTCTTTCATCCTGATCCTTTCCTCTTCCTCTTTTTGTCCTTTTTCTACTTCCTCAATTCTCCTCTG
>JAVQJF010083878.1:0-56295 GCA_036023855.1 Gadopsis marmoratus | reverse complement strand
GTGTTGAAGTTGATTCACTGCGTCACCTGCCAAACCATCTCCAAACACTTTCCAGATTCACACATTTCTGGAAGGAAACTGGAAAGTGTTTGTAGCTGCAGCTTCGGTTTCTGCTGAAGAAGTCTCCATTTGTTATGAGGCGAAGTTCAGGTGGCAGGAAAAGGACCCAAATGAAGACAGGCGTAGTTTGGTGATTCTTTTAACAAATAGCAGATTAACTTACAACCAGATGACTGCAGGTCCATAAGCAGTATGAACTGACACAGAACACAACACGGGGACCAGTATATGAAGGGAAGTGACTGATGAGGAAATCAGGGGCAGGTGAGTAATGGGGAACAGGTGTTGCTAATCAAATGAGAGACACAAGGGCAGAGACAAGACAGGTAATGATTTCAAAATAAATGTGTAAAGTAAATGTGATTGTGTATGAAGGAGCAGAGGGATAATGGAAAACTCTGTAACATATTTTGCCTTCCATTCCTGGTAACATATTCTAAATATTTACATGTTGGGTAGGAAAAACCCTTTGCAAGGATTACCATTGTATGGTTATCTAGCTGTAATCTGATACTTCAGACCCTCATAATTACTGATCGCCTGTCAAGGGGATGGTGGTCCTGTTGCTCTCCATTTCCTTTTTTACCAGCTAAATGGGGTCTGACATGATTTGTATTCCCCATCATGTCTAAAGAAAAACATCTAAATGCCTTTTTCATTACTGTATGAGCAATGAGAAAAGATTTGCTTGAGTGCTTGAGTTGCTTTGATGCAGATGTGGAAAATTGGGTATGAAAGAGAACTTGGATCTGCTTTTTATGTTTCAAGGATGGCATTAAAGCACTGGGTAGCCAAAGGTTCACTGTCAGCTCAGAGGTCATTGTCAAGGTAGGACATTATTTTGAGTTCTACCACTGTGATGTTGTGAGATATCCAAATAGATCTTACTGACTGTAAACCTTTCTAATACCAGGACATGAAATCCTTCAATCCGATCATTCTCAAAATGAGAACATCAACATGTAACATTGCGGTTTATAGAGCAATAAACAAGGCTATGAGTCTATAGCCATGCTAGCAGCTCTGTAATGCTGCACTAAATGCTCACAGTGGCCATGCTGACATGCTGATGTTTAGGAGGTAATGCATACCAGGTTCACCATCTTGGTTTAGTGTAATACTTGCTAATTAGCACTAAGCACCAAGTTTGACCTGAAGGTGGCACTAGAGCAAAAGGAAAAGTCAGTCTATATCAAATGACCCACAGACGCTGCCATCCGACCACATAGCTAGTGTGGCTTAAGTGGGAAAATTGTGTGTACAGCAAACAGTTGTTTTAAGGAGGTTAGTTATTTTTAACAAAGGGACAAAATATAATCAACACAAAATTGTGTTGTGAAGATATTTTCTTTGAGTATCCTTAAGGTCAGGAATGCTGAGGACACAGTGGAATAAAACACACATGAGACTCTTGCAGCTTGATGCCATCGTCCACTGTGGCTGCGCATGTCTTGTGCACAGGAAGAGCAGAGGCTAAGCAAACAAATAATCCCCTGCGACAGGATTTCATGTATAACACAATGCATTCTCAAATGTGGGAAAGAGACATCTGTCTCATATTAAACAGAGACAGATGATATCCATGAAATCGATACTGGGGAGCTCTCAGCAGTGTAATGTAGTAACAAGGCTTCGAGTAATTCATGAGATTTACGAAACTCTATCCATATCAAATCTCAATCTGTGCTGCTCCTTGCCATTTAGATAACAGACCCACTGGACCTGATACTTGAAGCACAGTAATTCCAGTTATATGTTTAACAGATGGAGTTGAGTGACTTCCCAGTTTCAAAAAGTGTCATAACACAGTCTATGCTAACATCGAAGATATCGATTGGCTGATTCCTACCCTTGATCACATGCCTGCTTCTGAGATTACAAAGCGCAGAACAGATCAGAAAGGAAGCATCACCTTAACTCCTTTAAAAGACAGATAACCATTCCCTCACACCTTAACAGAAGTGTCCAAGCCTAGTGAAGTAAAAGTACCAGTTCCACCATTGCAAATAAAAGTTCTTTAGCCAAATTGTTATCCGAGTAAAACATCAACAAGCACCAGCAGTCAAGTCAAGAATCAAAAGTAAAAAGCACTCCTTGTGAATAAGAGCAGAGGTTAGTTTCACTGCCAGGTGAAGATTTTATACCAAGTGTCTCCAGTTTTTAAGTTTTGGTGCAGGGTTTGTTTTCTGTTTTCATATCAGTTGAAGAAGTTAAAAAAAAAGGAATTAAATAAAATGTTTTGAGTTTCAGCTCATGGTTTAAGCTTAACTTTGCTCCTTTGGTTCACTCTTACTGCTCTCATGGTGTCGTTTTTGGACGCAGCAGGTAGCGGTTTTCCTACAAAAAGCTCTAAAAGCAGTTGGTTGAGACACACTGAGCTAAAAGAGAGTGAATACTGGATTTAACTTCACCAGGTGGCCACAAGCAACTCAAAATGAATTATAATGCCAGAGGTGTAAATAAGCAACCGTCTGCTAACTAGTCCATCAAGATGTGTCAATGTCATGTTCACAATTTATTTCCACTATGCCCAAGTTGCTAAAACAGCAGTCATTGCAGGTATAATATAAAAATATTGATCAGTGCAGCTGTAATTACTGTGAGAACCATTTGCTCTATAGAAATAACCTGCTGTGCCCTCTGAGGTTATCTGGATATCCTGAAATCAGTTTCTCAGGCACGAGGCAATAGTAATAATAAAGAATAATAATTTAAAGTTTTAATTTATATCCAGACGTATACCTCTCACCTGAAGGACACAGATAACCAGCATTTTTCCATAAGCGCATTAGTTCTACCAGTGATGGATCCTGAGACTGAATGAGATATTAATCACTGTGACCTGCCAGAAGTATTTTGGCACTTTGATGCTCGTCAGTTATTATCTGATTTGTTTTCTCTCCTACGTCCTCTTCAGCCAAAAATTCCTGTCTTCTGAGAGAGTTAGTTGATCAGACCTTTACTTCTCCTGACAGTTACCTCAGCACCTTCCAGTTGTTGCCGGTAATATCTAGCAGAGCCAGGGAGCAGAAGGGAGGGGGGTGACTCACCCCTCCATGTCTCTCTGATTGGAAACAGATCTCTGGATGTTTGCACCTCTCGCACAGTAGGGGCAAGAGGAGCCAGAGGCTGTGCAATAGGGTTCATTTCACTCGCATTTAATTTTCAGTGTGTTACTGGCACAATTTTCATACAAGCAAGCAAGCAAGCGACAGCAACTCAGTATATTTGAACTCACAACTTGACTTATTGCATTTCTATGCTCTGCAAAGATTTTATTACATGCTCTCCTTGGTTGCAGGGTATTTCCATACAAGCGCTCAAGAAAAGAAATAGATTTTTTTTTCTGCCTTGGCTCTCCTGGGCTTCCAGCTCTCCTCATAATGTCCCTCTTCATTTTATTCAATTAGATGAAAAAACAACATGATTTTACCACCATTGACCCTGCACTGCTCTCTTCTATTCACCTTTGACAAGTAAAAGTGGAATGTTTCTATCCCCCGAGCTGTTTGCACAAGCCTCAATGTTCAGATGACACAGTGTCTTCTCCTCTAATTACTCTGAACAGTAGACTTTGCTTCCACTGCTGCAGCTAATTTGATGTCAGAGCACCAGTTAAACAACTGTCTGAGGTGCACTTATATGGAACCAGAAAAAAACCCACACATTTACCATTTGCTACAAAAACCTTGCCTTTTATGGTAAATTACTGAGGTAGGAAACACAAACTTGAATCCTTGTGTAGTGGCTGCTGTGGTGATGCTACATCCCCTATTTGCATGTGCTCCATTGGTTTGAAGATGTGTATTTCATGCCCATATGATTGACAATGCAAAATGTATGTAATTTGTTTTTAAACGTTCAACATTTAGGGAAATAAACTCTCCTTCTTTCCAGGAACTATACAAGAAGAACAGCACCACAGTCAGGAGGCAGTTCGCCTAGCTAGTTTAAAGAGAAGAAGCAGACTTTATGGGGACTTACTGTATGTGCTGGATCCATTTCTTGGCTCATAACAGCTGATAGCAGTCTTCACAGTGAAGTTGCTGGGCAACAAGATGCTCTGTATATAGTTCACGTACATAACGTCCCCTAAAACCACAAGTATTAATTTCTGTACAGATTACAGATTTAACAAATGAGATACAACATGTTAACTTGTTTTTCGTAACACTGGCTAGCTGTTTCCCCCTGCTTTTGGTCTTTATGCTAAGCTAGCCTAACTGCCTCCTGGCTGTAGCTCTTTACTTAACGCAGATGAGATTGTATTCATCTAGTCATCTAACTCTCTGAAAGAAAGTGAACAAGTATATTCCTCACATATTTCTTGTTGAACCATTCCTTTAAACTGGACATGTTAAAAGCTGTCGCATATCAAAGAGGTGTGAATGCTGGTGTACTGGACAGAACAACTACATTTGTAGTTTGCTTTTCCACATCTGCTTCCTCATGTATATATAACATTTGTAATGTTTTAGACATTTTGACTGGTAGAAAAATACTTTGACCAGTACAAAAATACTTTGACCAAGGCATAATACTTTCATTACAAAATGTTTAAAATACATCAAATTAAACTAAATGTTTGGCTGTATTGACGGTTGAAGTAATAGCTTTGAATAATAACTTTATTTACTATTTAACAGCTTTTAAAACAGAGTTTACAAAGTGCTTTGACAGACAAAGCAAAAAGAGGATACTCGGAAAGCAATAAAAGAGAAATCAATAAAAATTTAATTAAAAATCAGCAAGATTAAGAATAATTAATTAATAAATAAAAATTATTAAAACCAGTAAAAGCAATAAAAAGACAATATAAAGATGGCATCACGATAAAGCCTCAAAGTCTCTAAAAATGGGTTTTAAGTACTGATTTAAGTACTTGATTCTGTAAGCCTCATCTCATCATTGGTTTCATTCTGGAGATTGTTCTTATTTGATGAAAAATGAAGCAGGGTCTTTTGTTTTAATACTCACTAAAACTGAAGGTTATAACATTTATCATGACACTTCTGCATCCTAATAATCAAAATGTACTTGGCTGACATTTGTTTTCACTTGGTGATACGTGTCTGAAGATATTTCAGGATGGGTCTTTTGTTTGTTTACTTAAAATCACTACCTCTCAGTGTTGTCTTGACTTTATCCAATCCATCACTGAACTAAAATAAAGTATTTTTTTGCTGACTGGCCTGATTGAATTAAAGTTAAACAGACAGATGAAGATGAAGACCCAGTCAGCCAGTAAATGAGAATGGAGATGAACGGAAACACACAGTATTCAGGCATGTTCCTGCAGGGAGTGCACCTGCAGGGCACAAAGACAAGGTAACAAGAGAAATGTTGGTTTTTCTTGACCATGAAAATCATAGTATGTTATTCTGACCACAGACACAGTATGCAATACAGCCGTGAAAAGGGAATCAGCTATATGAAGTCTGCATGCTAATTTCATGTAAATTTAACCCTTATTCAGAAATTCAGAAAAAAAAACACAGGCTGTAATACTCACAGGGGATATAGAAAAAAGGGAAAATACTAGCGATAGCCAAGAAAGCCAATAGATATATACAATACATAGTGTATGTTACTTACTGTAAATGAAAGGGGTTATCAAGGTAAATTATTCTGAGGAGTCTAATGGATTTCAGAAGCTATCACAAAATTTATCTGAAGTTAAATATGGACAAAGTTAGACACATTATTCAATCTGTCAAACTAGTCAGTGTGGAGAATAAACAAGAAAAAACAACTCCGTTGTTTCTCACCTCTCTTTAATGTCCTATATTCATATTCAGACATGCAGCTGGCATAGACAGCGCAACAGATCAACGCTGCTGATTTTGCATGATATCAGTATGGATATTTGAAGTGTAACAGCGAGCATACAGGAAATGATGGATGTAAGCGTTTGTAATGTCTGAATGAATGAGTCACATTGCACGGTTGGTCTGTGGTCAGCAATTAGTTCAGCTCAGTTGGAACTATATGCCCTTTGGAAACCTAATGATGTGGAAGATTGGATGTGGAGACCTACTGGAACAGCAAACAAAGCAATTCATGCATACGCAACAATAAAATCCCAAATTGAATAGAGTTTTCGGGGGAATGGTTTGTGTCATTGGTGCACATTGTCCAAAGAACCTTCAATTTGTACTTTTGACTTCTCCAAATTGTTTTGCACTGATCAAATAGATACATGGAGTTAATCACATTTATGACACTGAGATGATGACTCCGGGGTATTTGCAACCAGCGAGTGAAGCAACTTGGACTGTGAGAAGGAGTTCAAACTAGACTAGGTAACCTGGATCGGTTCACTGTCTTATAGAAACATCAGATACAGCAGCATTAAGAATTAACCGTTGTGGTGAATATGTACTGTATACGAATGCTCAGGCATATCTTTTCAGGAACAATCAAAGCTGGTTTCTTTTGCATTAGTTGTACTTCAGACATAGTTCGGTTTCAAATCACGGACACAAATGATAGGTAATATGTGGCCGAGATATCAATTTCAATCTATTTTCATAGTGGAACACAAGATGAAATTGCAATTCAGTTGGGTGTTTTTTTGGTTAAATCCAAACATGAAGGGTATCGTAGGCATCTCAAAATATTAATATTAATAAACCAACTTCCCCTCTGACCCCGTGGTTTCATATTCGAAACATATTATTGAATACTGAGATTAAAAATCCATTGTAACATTGTAATGTGCAACTGTGAGCCCGTTACAGTTTTAATTCTTAGCTGTTTGTTGACTTTGTATAAGCATCTTGTCAATGAATTGCCTGTTAAACGACCACAATGAGTTGTATTGAATCAGACAGTTTAACACAGTTAAATGTGACCCCACAGTTAAATTTAACACAGGCCAAGAGATCACGCGAGCAGCAACTGAAATCTGTAACTGCGTGCCTGTGTCAAACAAATGCTACAACAAACACACACCTGCCTCTGACAAACACACAAACAGACCTGATCAGGATTTGTTATGAATGGAGAAAATGAGTCAGCATTAGCAGCGTTTGAAAATTACATAGCTAAACATCCCATGGAATTATTTAGTTTTATGTTGTGCTAAGGACAATCTAAATGGATTGCATTACGTGACATTATCCAGGATAGCGGTTCCCAGATGATTACTGGAGAAGGAAATCATAAACATTTAATTTTCAGACTTTTCTTCGATCTTTGTGTTTTTTCAAGACAGGTGATTTTACCTGTTAAGCCTCTCAGTTATTCATATGAATGTGTCTGATAAGGAAAAATCGCTCTTTGATTGGACTGCTCACCACTCATAGACGTGTACCATGTGATTAGTGGGCAGTCTCCCTCAGCTCTACAAAGCATTCATCGGTTTTTAGGTCATTGCTTTGAATTTTGGTCTTGCAATTTCACTGTTTTGCTTCAGTAATAAAGCTCTAAAAAGCCATTGCACGCTACCTGCAACGCACAAAACAACGGACACAGTTAGCGACTATAGCTGGTGAACATAGTCAAGCATTTTGCAGCTAAGGGCCATATTTCGAGTTGGTGAAGAGCAAAAGAGGAGTGAATATTGGGCTAATTAGAGGTGGACACAAACACAACTCCAAATAAATGCTAATGTTGCTCAGTGTCTGTAGGGTGTATAAATGTGCAACTATTTGCTAATATGTTCGTCATATCAACTTAAAAGTATGTCCATGTGTCAGGGTCATGTTGAGAGCTAATCTCCGCGGCCACCATGTTGCCAAACAAATTTAAACAAAATGTTAAATTATAGGTGTTAGGGATCACAAGCCAAAAACAGTTGAATATTGTTGTAATGTATTTAAAGCGGGCATTCTGAAGTTTTCGAAGATGATCATTGTCAATAAGTATTATGCAGAGAGAAACAAGGTTCAACATAAACCAAAATTAAGCAATTATACATTATACTGGAAACAGTAGAAAATTAGAGACATTCAAACCTTGTTTCTTGTGTTCTAATGAAGGTTTTGTGACACTTGAGTAGTTTTTATATATAAACTGTGGCGGTGTTATTTGCGCTCACTTCCGTACTGATGGTAATAGTTACTATGTCAAAAGCACTAACTAAGAAATGAAAAGCTCCTAATGAATAAAAACTGGAACATTTATGTTTTAGCCAGAGGGTCATTACTACTAAACCGCATCACAGAACATGGACTGCAACACGTCAAGAGGTGCCACAATAAACAAGTCCATATTATTTATTACTCATATGCATAGCACAACACTTGTATCCTAATTCCCTGGGGTCAAAGAGATGTATTGTTTGGAAATACTGAGGGGATTGATACCACAATCTCCAATCTTGTGTTAGCAGCATCTTTGGTGGCCTTCCTAATCACATCACAGCATTAATGGAAAGGCCTTTTGAACTAGGAAGCCACAGCCAGAAAGCTGGGTGTCAGTCCACGGGTGGTCTGTTCCCTCTTGGCAACCATTCAGGCCTCAAGCAAGGTCATAATCTGATTATATTCCCACTTTAATCTCAATAAACACAAGTAAATGAGTTAAAGCTGGCTGTGAGAGCTGGCCATGGAAGAAATACATTAGTCAACCAGAATTACCTTCATCAGGATACAGAAAACAAAATGAGGCAGAGAAGACAGCAGATGTGTATTTTAAATATTCACATTTATTTGTTTTATATTCTTTTTTAAATCTGAACTATATATTAAAGCTGTATAATCTGTAATCAACCAGTAATCAGTTCTTTCAGCTCAGGATTCCTCTCAGGGCATTGGGTGAGGATGGAGGG
Organism: Gadopsis marmoratus; assembly: GCA_036023855.1. Lineage (NCBI taxonomy): Eukaryota > Metazoa > Chordata > Actinopteri > Centrarchiformes > Percichthyidae > Gadopsis > Gadopsis marmoratus. The sequence continues at coordinate 47,462 of JAVQJF010083878.1, read as the reverse complement.
CTACACGCATGTGTTCACAAGCCTTACAGATTAAAAAAACACACACAAGCATGAACTCGTTTATAGAATAGTGTTTGAGGTGCTCTTGACATGTTGTATATTCTGTATTTCCTTAACAATGACGATCATATTGGTTCAAGATGTAAAGAAAAATAAACGAGCAGCTCTAGCAGTCGAGCAGATTTAATTTGACTGTCTATACAGAACACTGAGAGGGGGACACTGAAGAACCTAAACTATATTACACCTAAAATTTATTTTGTAAGTGGTGTGTTGCAAAGAATAGAGCAGTGGTGGAAAGTAATTAAGTTAATTTAGTCAAGCACATTGTTAAGTACCCTATTATGGTATTTTACTTGTATATACAGTATATTAATTTTCTGCAACTTTAGACTTGTAATTGTACTACTTACTTTTGAAATTAAGATTGTACATAAAATCATACGATAAACTTATTTTAAAAAATTTGGTTACCAACCTTGATTGTGACCCCTTTACAAAAGAGCAGCGGAGACCCTCGTAATTTCTTCTCGAATATTTTAGTCTAAAACATAAATTCAAACTTTGAAAACTTTATCTTCTTCCCTCTCCCGTTAAAAATCTCATGGCCATTCAGATTTATCTTGTGACCCTCTGGAGGGGACACGACCTCCAGGTTGGGAACCACTGGACTAAACTACTTAAATGTATAAAAAGCAGTTAAAACTATCTCCACCGTGACCAGCTACAAAAATAAAATGCTACTTACACAGTGTTGCATTAGTAATAACAATCTAATAATATAATGGACAATGATATATCACCCACAGGTGCCACGTTTCTGCAGAACAAGTTTTACTCTTGATACTTTAAGTATATTTAGCTGATAGTGTTTCTGTACATTTAGGATTTTCAACGCAGGAGTTTAACTTGCTGAGTATATTTACATTATTAGAGTAAAATTTAAATACTAAAAAATAGAGACATTTTAAGTCAGCACTTACATCATGTGTAATGCAGCCGCAGGTTAGTATTAGTATTATAAAGTTATATAGTATTATAAAGCATTTCTCTCATTGTGTTCCAGGATGACAATGCCTCCATCCACAGGGCACAAGCGGTAACTGAAAGTCCTGATGAGTGTGTAAGATATGTAAAACAGTGTATTATTATCAGTGATGGAAGAAGTGCTAAGATCATTTACTCAAGTAAAAGTCTAAAAACATTCCGTTACAAGTCAAAGTTCAGCATTCAAACTTTTTTACTGAAATAAAAGTACATTAGCATTGTGCCTTTCATTATTATATATTTATCATATGATTGGAATATTAATGCATTAATGTTAAGTTGAACGTAGTTGACGTGCCTTAATTTTAACTACTTCATATATATTTTGTATATAAAATTAGATCCAGCAAAGTAACTATTAAAGCTGTCAGATAAATGTAGCTGAGTAAAAAGTACAATATTTCCATGTGACTTGGAGTAGAAGTATAAAGTAGCATAACATGGAAGTATTCAAGTACATCCAAACCGTACTTCAGTACATTAATTGAGTAAATTAACTTTGTTACTTTGTGCCACATCGTAATTCAGTGGGAGGTTGTGGCCACCTCACGAGGAAACACCATCACCAAAACAACAAATAATGACATTTTTGTGGAAGATCCAGACACATGGTGCATTTTATGTTGGCATTTCCTTGATTGTTACATGTTACCTCAGTCTTTTAACAACATGAGCATACAATGTGCTGACCAGTAGATGGCGCAGCAAAACCACACTAGTCATTGCACGTATATGAGCTAGCTGTGCTGTGTGAAGTCTGACAGTCCTGTATGTTCCTGCAACTGTTCACCCCAGATGTTTGGTGAAACAAGGACATGAAAACTAAAAGGACAATAATGCAGAGCCACTATTCTCTGCATAGACACAATGTTGCATCAGTTTCCAATAAATATGCTGCACTGTCATAACTATCAATAGCCACTGTTCATCCTCAGTCATCTCCACTCAGAACTTTACATTTTTAGTGAACGTCACAAGACAAAGGAGAGGTTTCTGAGAGGTTTCATTGATTTATTGTTTTGTTAATGTTGGTGCAAGGATAAGAGTTACAAAAACCTACAGACTAGACATGATAATATATCCTGATTCTATCATACAATGTTATTTATACACGTATCCTTTAATAGATATAGATTATTTATACATACACAAAACACACACATACACACACTCAATCCAACACTTTAAAGACATATTGATCATCCTTATAAGACAGACGACACACACCACCAACAATAAACTTAAGGTTCATCTAAACACCCAAACAGCCTGAACTGACCATCTGCAATCTAGACATTATGTAAGCTTTAATGATACTGATGTGCTACATCCCGTTTTTAGTACAACTGAAAACACTGAACCTATAAATGCAGCACAGTTCCCTGTAGTTATAAGAACATTTTACTGACTTTCATCTTTATTTTGTATTAATTATAGGGGTGGCATGTCTATAATGTCCACAATAATTGTCAATGTTCTCTGTATAACTGTAGCCTGCTCTTCTGCTGCCGTGCACTGACCTATTCTGAGATGAATGAATGAAGGCTGAGGAGGCTGTTTTTTAATTTTTTTGGCTGAGATATGATTCATTGGTCCACTGTTGAGGAAATGCAACAAAGAGCTTCTCATTGTCTCAGGTTGTTGTCGATCGTGCTGCTGCACTGCAACCAGTGATCAGCCAGTGGTGCTGCCACTGCCGGTCAGACTGGCCACCAACTGTCGCGATGATGAAGTTGCTTGCAGTAATTGTGTTTCAGTCGCTGACCAATCCCATCCGAAACCAAAACACTATCCTGCTGTGAGTTTTCCCGTTTCTTTGGAGCCTGTTACTCTTCTTCTTGTGGGAAGAAGCTTTTCAAGAGAACCATTAGAGGATATTTTCATTTTGCCATTTTAGAATTGAAGCATTTTTTAAAAATTCTGATAAATTAGTTTGAAGAAAAATTTGCCAATCCCATTGGAAGTTGGTGCCGTGAATGTGTCCGTCATGTGTGTGTTCAGCCCTTCGTATGCTGTATTACTGGGTGGGACTGTGTCTGCCACAGTTTGTTTGTTATGCTACCACTCAGATGGCCAAATTCAGATTTCGTATTTTAAAATAGTGGCTCTTTTTTTCCTTGGAGCCAGCATCTAGTGGCCACTAGAAGAACTGCAACTTAATGCAATTGAAACCTGGTTGAACCATTCAGCCCTGGGCTGCGTCTGAAATCACTCCCTCCTTCACATACTCACAGCTCCCTCATATAAACACCCAATTTTGTGTCATCACCATCTATAAAATGTGACGCATTGCATTGTGGGATTGTTGGCAGAAAAGAATTTACATGTCATGCACACTACTTTTCCATTCGTTCCATTGTTGGATTTTTTTGAGGGTACTACATAGATGTAAATTTACCAGTCACTCAAAAAAAATTAATATAGTAATACAGTTAATATAGTGCACGACATAGAATATAGAGTGATTTCAGACACAGCCATGGTGTCTGCCAGTTATATGCTGTCACTGTGGGACAGGCCCTCTACGGAAACCTCTGTCAATATAAATGGTGCCCAAGGAATTGCAGTTTTAACAGACTACACAGACCACCAGCAGACTGGAGGTCTACATAATTAGTGGTGAAATATTCCCTTAAGTGTTCCCTCATAATGGAAGAGGAAACCAGATACAAAGTCCAAGCTCACAGAATTTTTACAACCTAATAACACGCAATGTTCCATTGTCACATTTCAGTAACGCATTTTCCAGTGCATCCCTTTTTTATCCAGCATGACTATTCAGCATGGTAGCATTTTATAAAATGATTCTCACAGATTTAAATCCTGTTTCTGTGTAATATTGTAATATAGTACATCGACTTGTCTACCAACAAGTCAATGTGTGGGCACACAGTTGTCAGAAACCAGCAGTAGCCGTCCTACACTATACAAGATTAGTGGTAAATATTCATCATACAGAACAGGTGTCAATGTTTGTTTTGCTGTCAAAAAGAGGTGTAGGGGTGTGATGGTATTCACAATCACTCAGTATCCACGATGTTCTTCAACCACTTGACTTGTGACTGACTGGAGCTACATGTTACCTTGTTTGTCTGAGGATGAGGAGGAGGTGGATGGTGATGGGGAAGGAGGTTTGACAGGAAAGATCCTGTCAATGGGTGTGATGCCTGGGCTGCCCAGACCAGAGGAACTAGAGCTGCTGGAGCGATGTGGTCCCTGGCCTTGTCCAATCACAGGAGCAGGCCGGACGGGTCTAACAGGCGGGGGCCTAAGAGGCGCATTCGGTCTACGTGCTGACAGAGCAGGTTTAAAAGTGGTCATGGTCTCAGAAGAGGAGCTGCTGCTGGTACGTCGCTGGGCTGCATCTGGATCCCTGATCACCATGGTGTGGAGAGGGCTGCCAGGTGGATCCTGGGCTCCGCCTGGGTGTTTGAGGGGCTCCAATGTGTCCAAAACGACATCAGGGGCATGTTTGGCCACATTCTGTCGCTCCAGCTCGCGCAACTCATGGAGAGCTGTATTCATTGTTTTCTCTATGTCCTGACAAACAGGAGCAGAAAGAAAAATGATGTTGACATTTACAAATTTTAATCAAACAATCAGGCAAGGAGTAACTGAAACCAAGGGTGGAAGTTCCATTGGAGAAGAGGGAGACATGTTCCCTTCACTTTTCAAAATCCTGTTTGTTTGTTTTAGTGAAGATGCACATACTATATTGATCCATTGAAGTATAAGGTCTCTATCAACAAAAACTTAGTAAATTTAAGTAGGGTTAGTGAAATAATAATACAGCAATTTATATACACAATTAAACTTTTTTGTTTAGACTACAACTAATTTGGGAAGCATGATAACCACGTGTTACTTTCTAGACTGACATAAATAACTAAAATGCAGGGAGTAAGCATTCACATTGGTGAGGAACCTCTGACCTCATGTATACCTGCCCCACTATTAAAACCAAACCCTAGTACTACAACTAAAATAAAAACAACATGCATTGTCTGAGTCATTGGAGCTTCCACTGCGTTTGTCCATTTCAAAGTCCATTCAAATGGCAAAAACACTCACCTCAGCGAGAGCTTCAGCCTCAAGGGCTTTATGGTCTCCTAAACTTGCATGCCGAGTGGTGCTGGGTGAAGACCGTTGAGCGTGGCTGTCGACAAAGGCCTTTCTGTCTGGGTGGTTGCACAGACTGCCAAATGTGGTGAGACGGCGTTTCTCTGGACTGTCTGCTGGCCCCCTGCTAACAGCTTTTTTGTGTGGGCTGCAGGGCCGAGGCATAACCCTAGGGGGCTGGTCTGCAGCTCGGCTGGGGCTGTGACTATCAGCGCCGTTCCTGTGGCGTGGAACTACAGCTCCATCTGATCGCACCCTCACCCTAAAAGAAGTCACAGTTTGACACTTCATCAGTTTGATTGGCTTCACTCTGAACACTTGCATGGTAATTTAAAATGCCTGTCTACACCATGTGTACACTGTATGTATTGCATGTGTGCTCGTTCCCCCTCTCACTACCTATGGCATATATCCCATGGAGTTTAAACTAACCCCACCTTCCCAATGCTGCTCCAAAGCGGTGCTCAGGTGTGTGTTCGCAAGGAGTTTGGCGTTCATTTCTCGACGATTCTCTTTCATCGTGGTGTGGTACACTGCTGGCCTCACTATCAGTCCTCTGAACGCTATCTGAGAACGCATCATCCCTAATATAGACAGACAGAGGAGATTGATCTCGATGAATGGCTTCTGTCGCCAAGTAATGTTAATACTGGCTTTTACTTTGAGAGCTCGAACATTGTAGAAGTTCAATCTCTCAAACCGCACATACGAAGCCTTAATTACATTCTTGGCACACAAACACAAAAATCAAAAATGTCATCAGCTCAGTGAGCCTCATTACTTTTACAGACAAAATTAATTACTTAGTCCAGTCCTTGGAAGCCACTGCTGATGGTACATACATCGTGCTTCTTATTTTGGCTTACCTGCCATCATTTTGTTACCTGCCCTGTGATGCCAGAGTGGTTAACAGGCAAGAGGTCTGAGTAGAAATGAAAGGCTGCATTCAAGTAGTGACTTAAGTGCTTGTCCATTTAATAAATAAATAAATAAAAACACTCCTCCTTACAGCTCTACAGCTAATTGCTGATTGGGGGATATTTGATTTGTTTCCATCGCAACTAGTTGAATGAAGACACCAGGAAAAACAGGAGCATTTCATTCATACTGATCCTCACGAAGGCACAGGTTTTTATAAAGCCACGCTCTTTGAATACACCACACAGCTCCAGAGGACAGTAAGAATAGAAACATGCATTTTGGAAAAATAGAGCAACATAAATAATGACCGAGCCCAAAGTAGCTGTTGTCCTGCAACAGAATAGAGCTACTGACCTCTTGACTAGATCACTTTTCTGATGCCGTTTTATGATAAAATAATATCTGTTCTTGTAACAAAAATTTTTATTGTGGTCGTCTTTTTGTGGGCTTCCCAGACCAAATGCATTGTACTCACATGTCCTGTACCACAATGTACTGATGTGGGATCAGCCCGTCCACACCGTTATGTCGGCCCTCCCACCAGTCCTCAGAGGCTCGCAGGTAGAGTAACAGAGAGGCTCCCTTCTTGAAGGAAAGCTCTCTAGGACTTCGGCCCACATAGTCAAACTTCGCTATGGCCTCGATCTGCTCCAACTCTGCAATACAAAGCATACAATGTACAATACAAAGAAATCTGACAGATTCCAATGTGAGACTTCTGATTTTCTTCTGCTCTTACAGTTATGGCCGCACGCCGTACAGTGGACTGACTGTTTGGTATCTCACCTTCATCACTAGTGTTGGGTCCTGTACCATTGTCTACCTCGTCGAGAGCTCCTGGTTCACTGTGGGGGCTTTCACTGCAGGGAGGAATATGGAGTCAAACAGTGAGAAACACAAAAGAACAGACAGACAGTCCTTTCATTCCCCAAACCATATACCGCATATGCAAATAAGATGTTTATATAAATGAAAGACAAGTAAAATGTCTGACTCTATATGATTTAAGTGTTTCTCAGTGAAATTACTATATTTTCAAAAATGTCACACCATTTCTTTTTCAAATCTTTAAAAACACAGAAAATGTAAAGAAAACCCAAATCACTTGCCAAATGAAATGTGAGATTCACAGCTGGATATTAAATCCAAATAGTACATTCCACATAGAATACATCTTTTTAAAAGACCCAAATGAACACGTAAAAATATAAAGTATGGATAAAGTATCACATGGTATACTTTGTCCTCAGATCAATTTTTCAATAAATACGCAATTTCTACATAACCAGAAGATATTTCAGGATTGTCTAAGCATTTATGTTCAGGTAAAAAAGGATAATATTTTTTTCTGTTAGGTTGTTATTCTGAGAAAAATGGGCAGTAATGGCTGCATATATAGAGAGCTTTTATCAAACACGCTTCACAAGCTGGGGAACAGCAGCTGCCAGCCCTGATTAGAGGACTACTTCATCTACCTCCTGAGCCACACCCGCCCCTATAAAACTATACACCGACACATGTTGGACACATTGTCTTGCACTTACCAGTACTCTTCCCCACCAGCCATGCACTTTTCATAAACAGGTCCCTCCAACTCACGCTGGGTTGGGAAGATGGCCTCATGGTGGATGATAATGGTCTTAATGACCTCATTAACATGTGCCTGGCAGGACACAGGGTCCTGCTCATCTGGTATTGGCATCAATGTGGGGCCAAAGCAAATAGCCAGGTTGTAGGGGTCCATCATGTTCTCATCACTGTACTGAGAAAGACTGGAAAGACAGAAGCAATTAGTTTAAAATAATTGTAAGTGTCAAACAAGATGGAATTTGTAGTGGCAGGACTTACTGATTTAGAAATGCAAAAAGGTATCTCATGACGATGATCACAGGCCGCTGAAGAGTCACAATAATCTGCTGAAGGTGATGAGCTCTTTCTGCACCTGCGTCGAGCTCTGGAGTAAAAAGAAAGAAACAAAAGAAGTAGTGAAAAAATGTACAGAAAGCGACACTAAATACTTTTTTCAGATGCTGTCCTGGAATGTGACTCACTGGTTGTGGACATGAGGTCAAGGAAACGCTCTTTAGGGAACAGCGGGTTTTCCAGCCCCCTGAAATAGAGCTTAAGAACTCCTGCCACAGAGTTGATGTCATGATCATCCTGATTATCCACCAGTGGATCTTCTCCTGTAGACACAGCATATATTTAATCCACTCAGTCATTCACTGCTATCAGTGTTCATGTAACAGGGCACTGAGGCAGTTTTTTATGTGCATTTCAAGTTGGGAGGTTAATATAAACATTGAAAGTGCAGTTATGCTTCCTCATTTATTATTACTCCAAGATTCTGACCTTATGTATTATGCATCTGAAATGGTTTACATGTCCATTACGGGGTTACATGTGACACGTGGGCTCTTTATTTGCACTTTAGAGGCCCGTGCGAGAGACTGGCTTTTGAGGTGGACAAAACACAATTTAAAATCAATCAAGAGAAGATGGTGCACTGGGACTAACCTCTTTCAAATGCATTTTTAATATCGTTGACTTCGACCTGGGAGCCTGGAACTCGAAATATACCTTGCTGCTGAAGGCCTGTGGACAGACAGACAGAGCCGTTAAAGTAAAATAGAAAGAAAATGGGGAGGAAAAAAAAAAAAGGTTTAATTTCCAGTGTAAGAATAGTCATCAGCCATCATAGTATATACACAGCACATAAAGCCAGAAGTAAAATTACATTAGTTTATAAACTAATTTAAAAAAAACAAAACAAAAAGAAGACAAAGCCCCAATGACAAATATTAATTTAGGCTGCAGTTAGTTTTAGGCTGTGTGTCAGTGTGAGTATGTATTGTACGTAATGGAGAGAAATGGTGTAAAAAGATGTGAGACTGGATATGAAAGAGCAGAGCAGTCTGCAGCAGCAAAAAATAAATGAAAGAAGGTGTTATGAGATTATGGCTGCCTCCTGCTAGAAGACGTCTTGACTAATTAATTTGATTTTGACAGCTAATTCAACAAATTGATTACTCAAAAAATGCAATAATTTAGGCTCTTTTCAACCAAATAGTTCCAAGAACTATGGAGAGACATGGACTAAAAGTCAATTTTCGTGTTTCTACCGCATCTGAACAATCAGAAGGATTAAGCAAATCAGTCTGTAACAGATTATAGAATGATCGCAGGTTTTGAAACATTTCACACATAAAGAAAAAAGTAATTGTGATAAGAGTCATTATGTTGCTTCCACCCTTCGTCCTAATATTGATACAAGTGGCACCCAGTGCTTTGCTTATAGCATAAATTAAGATGTAAAGTTGCAGTTGCAGTTTTGTGTTTGCGTCAGTGATCACCAGCACTGCAAACTTCGCCCCAATAGCTCCTGGGCCAATAGAAATTACTACCCACAGGTTGTGGAATTTATTGGTACCAGGAACTATGGTGGAGGTAATAATCTAGTCCCTGGTATCTCAGCTTGAAATGCATGTGAGGTTCCTGAGTTCCTGGAAAGGTACCTGCGGTCGAAAAGGTCGACTAAATACTTTTTTCAGTCTAGGACATTCCTACTAAACACATTGTAGATAGTGTGCTTTGTTTATATGTTCTCAAGCTCTTATAATTGCATTACTGTATGATTCCCTGACACAACTGCTTAATTGATCATTTTCATAACAACAAATGTGTATAAAAAGAGGGAGCTAGGGTATGAGGAAGCACATGTTGCTGTGTGCACAGATTTGAAACACCGCAAAACAGCAAACAACATTTGAACACAACAGGAGCTTACCATACAGATTGATGTATCTAACGCAGCTCTCAACCACCACTGGTATAGCTTGCCCTGAGTCCTACCAGACAGATTCAAATGATCATTATTGGACGCACATAACCAGAAAATAATAGAAAACAAATAGTCATGCCAGCAGAGTTCAGAGAACCTTGTTATTCATTTAATGTTTTTTATTTTTAAATAACTGATAAGTATATAGAACAAATACAAGCAGCACAAAATTGTGTTAGTGTTTGCACCACCATTTATTACTATTACTAGAGTATTTTCACAAGAATGCCAACAGAACAGAGGCAAAGAAATGTTGGTTAGCATACTGAACAGAGTGTGATGAACCTGCCCAGCTATAAGACAGAGTACCTGACTCCTGGCACGGACATTCCGTCTTCCCCTGGGTAGAGAGCAGTAAGGCACGTAGACAGAGGAAGAGAGGCAACAACGACAACAACCACAACAGGTTAGTGAGAGAGACAGATTGTACAGAGACAGAAAAAGAGGAGGCCTGGCCTGAGAGAAAAGCATCAGTGCCTTGTGAGACGTGAGGACATGGCTCAGCGGGAAAGTGTGTGGGAGGGTGCTAACCAAGAGGATGAGGATGCTACATACAGTAAAGCACTTTCTCAGTGAGAAAGGGCTGTTTGACTCAACATCGAGGCTGAATTCTAGAGCTGCAACTCACTAATTCCTTTCATGAACAATTAATCTGTCCCTTATTTTCTGGATTGATTGAATCATTTGTTCTGTAAAATCTCAGAATATAGCGACAAATGCCCATCACAATCTCCTAAAGCCCAAGGTGTCATTAAACCACATAATAAAAGCTAAACTATATTCACTTTATTATCAAGTAAGACCATTAAAAAGAAGAACTAAACAAATTAAGAATTAAATAGAACCTGGAACAAGGGAAATGAATAATTTCTTATCAAAATCATTTTTCTGCTATTCAATTAAGAGTTTTAGCTTTACTCAACCCTGATGTTCATCTTCACTGCTGTTGATGCACACTCTGTCTGCCTGCCCCTGTTGGATTAAAGTGGATGTGGCCATGTGTTTGCTTGCATAGCTTATGGAATCAAACTATCTCCAGAATCTTGCTGATTGCTTTTCGCCTGACCCTGTCTTTCCTAAATTGCAAGACTGTGAAGACAAGGGAATGAGCAAGAGGAAAGTCAGTGCATGAGCCAATGTTTGGGTAAAAGAGTGGGCAAAAGGCAAGATAACCCCCAAGGACTGCTAGCAAGGCAGCTGAGCTCATGGAGAGACAAAGCGCACAGATGGGCTAATACCTGAATGAAGGCTTCCATATTGCCGTTAAACAGCTTACGGTTAAAAATGGAGCGAGGTCTAGACTTCCACATTCTCTGGGGTTTAGGGGGAAGAGTGGGGGGCCTGGGGAGATGGTGGGGGTTGTTGGTACATAGTAAATATGAACAATTATGCAATTGGTATAACAACACATCAAAATATGACATTTTGTCTAAAATGTATTTGTTGCCATGTCTTTTTACCACAGTAATGTGCACCTCCAAAAAACATAAAAATGTTTAAATCTTAAAGGAATAGCTTCACAATTTAGGAAATATGCTTATTTGCTTTCTTGCCAAGACACACTCAAATCTGTAGCATGGTAAATATGATGCTACAGCCAACAATTGGTTAGCTTAGCTTAGCAGAAAGACCGTAAACATGGGGAAACAGCTAGCCTGGCTCTCTCCAAAGTTTGGTCTCGTTTGATCCATAAAAAAAAAACAAAAGAAAATATATGACATGTTGTGGTTTTACTAGCCGATTCAGGCTAGTTGTTTCTTGCTGCTTCCAATCTCACAGTCTGTTAGTGATAAATTCATATCTAGTAATATCATGAGTGGTCTCACGCTCAGCAAGAAATAAGCATTTTTCTCCAAATGTCAACTTATTCTTTTAAATTGACCCTTGGACAGGGCTGCTGTAGCAAACTTCATCAAAGTCGGTCATAACGACTACATTATTATTACACACAACTTTATAAAGATTTGACTGCATTTAATGAAATGTACCATAGACCAAAATTAGCAGACGTCAAACCCTTCGATCAGTCATGAACCTGCCTTGTCAATATTTGTTCATTTCCTGCTTACTGATTTGTTTATAAATAGAACAACAGTGGGGCATTATCCAGGTCTCTGGCATTGAATTTCTTAGTCTTAACATATCTTTAAAGATTAAAACTAGCAAGAACACCTCCGAGCACCACCTTCTCTAATCAGGATCAAACCCTTTGTTCAACAGATAAGAGGAAAACTTTAATTCCCACAATGATCTCATTCCTGCAACATCCAGGCACAGAGGAACAATTTAACACATCATTGCCTACTTTATTCACCCTCATGTCACTGGACATCTTACCTTGTTGTTCCATATTCAGCCCTCTCCCCTAAAGAGAAAAAAACAGCAGAGATTGAGACAAAATTAGTATACGCTAGTTTTACAATCACAGAAGTTAGCTGTACGGTTGAGTGCTGGCCGACTATACACGGCTGGCAGATGGAGGCGGAAAGGGGTGTTATGAGAAAACAGGCATCTATTCAGCCAGACTCAATGGGGTGAGTGCCATGGCTGCATTTGACTCACCGCCAGGCAGCGGTCATTCAGCGGTCGCCCTAGAAACGGCACAAGAGCCCCAGAAGGGGATGGCCTGTCTGCAAAGTGAAAATGTATCCAGGGGCAACAAGAGTGGGAGCTTGTGGGAGCTGATTTGTACAGTGTGATGATTTCATGATATCTGCACCGCATTCGCATTCGCACGCGCACACACACACACACACATCTCGCTGTACGCAAACAAATTAAGGCCTCACTTTGATCAGTCAATCAGAAACGTTCATGGATCACGTCACAAGTAAAGCAGCACAATCCTACTTTGTCAAAAATGCACAATTCCAACCCTAAGGTAGACATTTGCATGAGTCTGAAGTAGAAACACAATGACATGGAACTTACATTTTTATTTACTCTTTTGTCTGAGGTTAATGCATATTAAATATGAGAAAGGAAGTATGACAATAAATGCCCTTTCAAGTACAGCACTACTATACTAGTCAAGGTTTCTTTCTGTCTTTTTCTACCCTGCGACCCTCTTTTAGGTCAAAAAATCGACAAGCTGTCACCTGAATGACAACTTCAGTATAACCAATTTATGTACCTTCATACTGTAACTAATTATCTAAGTATCTTAGGTAAAATGTTCTGTGTGCTTTGGTGGGTACACCTTGAGCACAAAATAGTTTTTTCACCGTAGCTGTCTAAAATCAGAGCTTTTTTCATGAAAATTATTAGTCAAATTTCATCATATACACTCCTGTATATCCACAAACGTTGTACCATTGACTATATGTGCTATATATTGTATTTCCACAAGAGGCTGAAAAATTATGTAATACCCACCAACCAATAGATTGCCAAAAGCAGATGCTTGCAAGATTTTGAAGTAGCAACACATTGACATTCACACTTTTGGCTCAGGGTAGTGTGACTTCAATATACAAACAGACTATAGCATGTCACAGCCTTCAAGCAAAATACTTTTCATCATGAAATGTAGGTTTCCTTTAGCCAGTTGCCCTGCGTTAAGTCCAAAAATTGTCAAGTTGTCAAGTAAACGACAGATTCAGAATAACATAATTTTGTATTGTATTTTCAAAAACATAGAAGGAAGTTCAGATAGATCATGTAGAAATGAATATATTTAGTATTTCAGGAGCTATGCGATTTATTGTTGTGGAAAATATAGATTCATGGTGAAATTCCAAAAGGCTTGTGATTTTACTAGTAATGATGGATGTTTTTGTATTATTGGGAGACCCCTAATTTTTATTACCATCACTTTCCACTCCACTAATGTATAGCACAATAAGTCTTACCTTCTCCTAGCGTCTGCTTCAGAAGGTCATGCTTTGCCTGCAGTTTGACAATGAGATTGCTGCCATTCAAGTACTCCTTGTATTTCTGCAGGTGAAATAGATGGGGAAAAAAAAAAGAAATAGCGACAGGATTATTTGTACTCATAGTGCATGTGCTCCATGCTGCAATGCCTTTGTGCTCTCATTTGTTTGAGAACTCACAGTGAAGTAGAAGCCTTCAGTCTCTTGCTGATTTGCTCGTCTCTTTGTGATGTTTGCCTTGCTCATGTAGGAGTCAGAGGACGCCGATTTGACCGACTCTGTGGATTGACTGTGCTGGAAGGCCTCTGACACATCAAAGTCTTCCACTGTGAGCATGTCCTGAATAGTCTGCATGGTGGCATCAAGGGTCTTCCTCACCTGACACACACACACAGCATACAAACACATTTTGGAACATTAATTAGAACAATTACAGCATCTATAATTATATGAAATCTGTATGAAATTTATTAGATGTGTTGTCCATATTCCAAGGAATATTATAATGATACCTAATTTTCAAATACATCTTCTCAGTATCACCAACAAGCTGCATGTTGTAAATTAGCCAGCACAGTCTAAGATTTTTACCACTACAGGCCATTTTCACAGCGGTTTGACTGACACGCCGTAAACAACAGAGTCATTATCTTCCTAGCATGAAGCATTGTGACATGAAAGATTAACTATGTTCCTTCCATGAGAGGCAGAGAGGAAGGCAGTTTGCACTTCCATATTCATGGGCATTCACTGACACATATCCACACCCTGGTGACCTTTAAACAGGTCTATGTAAGTCACAGTGGCCTTGGTGATCCCAGGCCAGCAGGCTGTGGAGCATGCTGGGGCCAACCCCAGTGGAGGGTTGAGACTGGATGCGAGACGACCCCACAGGTCAGTGTCAGAAGAAAGATGAACATTAATGCAGGGTGACAATCCTGAAGACTGGTTGTATGACGTTACATGTTGGTGTGACAAAAGCGAGGGTGTTGGCTGCCAATCCCAGTTTAAAACATAGCAAAGCCAAAGGAGGTATTGAAACACCTCAGGTGCTGTAAGTAAAACAAACAGCCCATTGATGCGTGATAAACTGTGGGAGTGGTAATTCTTAACATGGCTGGAATTATCAGCCAGTTAGAGACTCGAGATGCAGCTTTTCAAATTAAGTGTTTTTGTGTCTCGCCTTTCTTAAAGGAATTGCTCGACATTTTGGGAAATGCACACTTTTTTCTGAGTGATGAATGAGAAGATTCATACCACTTACCAAGTTATCTTAGTATAAATACTGCAAACAGCTAACCAGACTCTGTCCAAAAGGTAAGAAAAACCTACTGCCTTCCAGCACCTCAAAAGCGCAATAATTAATGCTATAAATCCACGACTTCACATTTTTACACTACATATTTTGCGAGCTACAGTTATTGAGCTTTAGAGGTGCTGGTAGGGGGATTTTGTTACAGTTGGACAGAGCCAGGCTAGCTGTTACCAGTCTTTCTGCTAAGCTAAGCTAAGCTAACCGGTTGCAGCTTCATTTAATGGACAGGTATGAGCGTTGTATTGCTCTCCTAATCGGACTGTCTGTAAAAAAATTAAAAGTAAATAAGCATATTTCCCTAAATGTTCCTATAAAATCTGCTAAAGTTTGGACCATAGAAAGCTCGGATCTGTTAAACTCCTTCTCAAAGACCCCAATTCCTGTTAACATTGTGTCCCACATATAGAGAAGCAGATATGCATCTTTAAGACGTCTTCGTGTTCTGCTACCCACGGTTGAACTTGATTATTTGAACGATAAGACATTAATTTCCTGCCACAGAATTTCGCAATAACCTGGTGACGTGCAATGGCTCTGCATTTTTAAATGTCACTCCGTGACTCAGACCATTATGAGCACATCATGTAGGTTTGCTTCCTTGTATGCTGTATATGAATGTGTACGTTATATCATATGACTTAGTATATGTCCTCATCCCTATGTACAGCACACTTGCGGTGGGCTTGCTTCATTTTGAAATGAAATGCTGACACGAACTACCTTCAACCCTCTGAGACTCGTGTGCACTCTCACCTCTTCATTTTCTATTTTCAGTGTGGCCAGGCGAGACTGCAGCTGGTGGTGGCGCATCAAGAGCTCTGTCTGGACAGGCTGCTGTGCACTCACCTGACACACCTGGGATTAAGAAAGAAAGGGAACTTTACCAGAAGGATTTCACGTACAGAACAGCAAACATGATGAGGATATGCATGTACTTACAAACAAAACATTCACAGAGCACTATTCTCTAGTGACTCACCTCGTCCCCCATGTGTGGCTGATAGTCAAAGCGTGCTGGAGGACAGAAGATCTGGCTGTGCAGGTCCATAAACTTCAGCTTGTCTCCTCTGATGTCCATGGCATCTACCGCTCCCTCCAGCAAGTCCAGACCCTCATGGCGAGAAGTCTCGAGACTATATTCTGCAGACAGGTAGGTTCTCAAGGTGCGTGCCAGGCTTGCATGGTAACCCAAGTCACAACACTGAGGACAAGAGGTAAAACACATAGTAATTGTAAACCAATAAAACGTTTAGAAAAGTAGTTCAACAGCTGCGTTTTTTTTGGCTCCTACAGTAATTACTTACATCTATCATGTCTGAGACATCATGGATGTAGTATTTGGCCACCAGGGCGTTGGTAGCTGCCAGATTGAGAAGATAGTCATTCCGGGCTTTTGTGCATTTCAACTTGTTTTCAGAGTACTTTGCTTGTCTCTAGGGAGAAAGAGAGAGAGAGTCCCGTCAATGCAGGATGTAAAATGGATTCCTAATGTAGTCAAAGAATGCATAACTACATCAATCTCATTTCATCATATATAATCTGTCAATATGTGTAATACTTTGCACAATGTAGAAATGGGATCCTTGAAGATTTAACTACATTTTGCAAATGTCATTTGTGCAATTAGCAAGTGGTGAAATTCAAGAAGTTCTTTACTGTACTTCAGTGGAGATATAATGCCTGTAATGTACACATTTAATTTCACGTATACAGCAGTCAAGCGAAAACAGACCTTCTCCTTCATTTTCTCCATCTTCTTGACAGAGCTCCGTCGCTGTGGACGTTCATCGTGACCATACCGCAGAAGGCTGGAACTAATGTCGTTGGCCTTGCCAATGTGCTTCTCTTCCTGTTTCTCTGCCTCCTTCAGCTTGCTCTCAGCACTGAGACTCTCAGTGTGGTACATGTGGTACGTCTTCATCACCTTAACAACATACATCTTATGTCAAACTCTACTCAGTACCAAGGGAATTATAGTCCAACTAGTAAGTACTTGTTAGTGCAGAATCACATTCTGAAATATTACATTAATATCTGTCAGATGTAACTTTAACTTAAATTTGATGTCATACAAAACGCTTACCGTTAATGTCACTTAAAAATCTGCCTGCAAAAGAGTTTAATTTACGTAGGCATATTACATAGTTGTTAAATAAAATTAGCAGGTTATCAATTTTTAAACCACACAATCATGATATGGTCAACTAAAAGACTATGTTTCACAGCCCTAAGAGTAAATTACATATATGAACTTATGTAACCCCAGTATATATTTATTTTCATTACACTCATAAACATACTCATCCTGCTCATGGGAGTGTCACATTTTGATTAACATGTCTTAACTGCACTGGAGGTGTAGCACTAGGTGCGTCTGTCTGATGGAATATAATGAAAAGCAAGGGCTGTACAGACAAGCTCCATCACTGCCCCAAATACAATCCACACTCCCACCAATCAGAGGAATTCACGAACAGATTCATGTTTTGTGATGCTGTTAAAAGAGATCACATGTAAATGTTTAACTAGTAAGCCTGAATCAACTGTGCAATTAAACAACCTCTGCTCCTCCATCACTCACTCTCGAGTTGCTGGTTACCTAGCAACCCTGACTGAAGAGGACGTGCAAAGAAAAGTGAGATCGATCAGCAGAGGCGGAAGAAGGTTACAAAGTGACAGAGAGCAACCTTCCCTGCTACCTGCGAAATAAGAAACTACTTGATTTCCATAAAAACCCCGAGGCAGATTAATAGCAGAGACCAGCAGTCTGACAAAGACAAATCCATTTTTAAATTTTACATTTAACTCATACTTGATAATATGAACAAATTATACAAGTTTCATTTAAGCTATATACACATTTGCTAGGAACTTTTCAATTCCTTATGCTGTGTGTGGGAGGCGCAGACTGCATTTAATAATGCATGAATAAGAGGAAAAATCAATATCAGTGTAGCAGTAAAGTGCTGTATAATGTTACATGTGAGAATATTTCTCATGTGGTTTATACAAGTATTTCTGCTGCAGATCTATTTGTGATTCGCTGCAGTCTCTTGTACCAAACATCCTTTAAAAATTAGTGTGAGAGGTCATCAATAATTATTGAAATGACCCTGCATTTCAACTGTTTTCTTTATATTATGTCCCTATCTTATCTCTTTTATATGCTATTTATGTAAACAAACACAAACCATGTTACAGAAGCCATTGTACAGTCATTTGCTAAATTCTGCAAAAGATCAGAGCAACACTGAGCAGCTTTCTGTTCATCTTCACTTCTTTTTAAAAGGGAATCAAATCAAAACTTTAAATATTTCACTTTATAGCATTATGGATTGGACTGCGTAAATTTGGTGAAATTATAGTTTGGGGTCACAATCAATTTTCAGCACCATGATAAATGCATTTTAATTAAAAAGACCTAACCTTGCCCAGAGTATTTTAATTATCTTTGATTGATCACTTACTGTATTTACTCAATAACATTCTAGATGTAACACAGATGATTAAGTGTTCAGCAAGTAGCCAAGGGTGGTGTTTCACACACACAATGTAAGACCAGAGCTAGTTACAATAACAACATTTTCTTTTGCAATCATTTTGCAATTAATGTACATTTCAAAATAAAAAACTACTGCTAAACCATTGGAGTATCTAGCTGCGACTCAGCTTGTTTGTGATGGAAAATGTGTAAGTCCTATAAAACTCCATTTTAAAAAGACCTTCTATGATCTATTAAATCGCAGTTACTGAATTTTGGTTACGGGTATTTAATTTCACAACTTGCAGTCTCCCTGCTTGCCTACGGATATTTGTACTCTTGCTTTAGCCCCCCTAGTCAGTTCAGTGTTAAGCAGCTTTTAAAATTAGCTAAACTTTAAATGATCTAAATTAGTGTGTTAACTTGCTGCATGTTCTGAATCATATTGACTGATTCTTTGGCAGATTAGCTGTTGAACAATAACTGAGCAGAACAAGACGCAGAAGGTGTGTCTCACATACAGCAGATGATATCGCTGCATCAGTTCATTGTCATCATCCAAATGAAGAGGCATCAGCAGTGAACACAGCTGCTTTCTAGATTCACCACCACGCAGACCATTTCTGTGTGTTTAATGTCATGTCTGCACGTTGTGTTTCCACATGAGGTGTTTACAGAGTGACAACTGCTACCAACACAATATATGTGATTACATGTCACATTAGCTGAAGATGTTACAGCAGCTCATGTTTGCTGTGAGCACAGTGCACCTCTGCAGCACAGACTGCTGAGTCTGCTTGAAGCACAGCCAGTGGAAAGAACACTCTCCCCTTCAACTGACGCAGAAATTCACAGTGGGAGGAAGAATGCTAATCTTCCTCCTTTCGCAACCTCAGGAGAAGGAAGAAATGACATGTTAGAGGCTGCACTGCTGATAAGGAATATCTGCTGCCTGCAGTGTCAAGCCAGCAGCTTCACAGGTTACAGGTTCAGGTCTGACTCAGGTTCAGGTTGACGAGCCGCAGGCAGCCAACATTGGGGAAAGGCTGGTATAGTCAAAGAAAGGTTAGGGCCAATGATATTTGTTTAACTCACCGTGTAGAGCTCATTGGTGACTTTCACCAACTCCTCATGCATCTGCACGCCAATGTCTTTACTCTGTAAAGGAGAAAAACAGGTGACAGTTTCATAGCTGACAATGCCACATTAAAAAAAAGGACAAATGAAGGCAGGTATTCATACATCCAAGACTAAGAGGTTATTTAATAGAATTGCCTTCCCACAAGTGAATAACATGAAGGTTGTGTGCCAGTTATATTTTGTGTGTGAGGGATATCAGCAGGCGTTGAAATGCTGTCATTACTCTGCACCAGAAAGGATCTAATACAATGCCCAAAGTGCAGATGCAGACAAAAATAGAACAGTGCAGTAACTGCAGAACATTTCCCAAGGAGTTGTGTCCCAGTCTCAGCTCAGTTACAGCAGCTAGAGCCTATGATGAATTGGACATGTCCCATGACAGGGCTTATAGTCCAAGAGGAGGAATGGGGCCAGTGGAGAGTGAATCTGGAAATGTGGAGCGACGCTTAGCCCAATCAATCCTGTTTTGTTGCAACCTCTCGGGGACCACTTGTCAAAACAGCAACCTTGCGTTTTCGCATGTGACAAGAATTAAATTACAGCACATTCAGTACATTTAAACTTTGCCTTAACAAATGCCAGAGCTGATTCATTCCTTTCCCCGCATATGTCATTCATTAGCAGTGAGACTGCACTGCAACTGAACCAGGACGCTACAACATAAACATGATTATTGTTTTGGACAAGTTTGTCACAATTTGAGCTAAACTTCTTGCAGAGGGAGACAGTTTTTCTGCAGGTAGTTATTATTCCTCTTCTTTGTGCTGGCCGCAAGCCATCCCATTCTCATCATGGCTCCCAGTGCAGAGCCCCCTAGAGGACATAAATTACTGTAGACTCATCCCGCTTTCAAATGATACCGCTCTAAGATCGCCAAGGCAGATAGCTCATCACAGCCTCCGAACCACAAGCACTCTGCTACTCTCACCTCACCTTACGAGATATGAGAGCATAACCAAGAACAAGAGTGATGCACAAATCTATTCTATGATATTTGAGTTTTGCATGAAAGAAACAACTTACATCTAATTCTCTGTGCAAGTTACTGAGTGAGTTAACGTGAGCGTGGTGTGAAATTAAAGGCGAAGGTGTAGTAGTAGTAAGAAGTATGGGTGACAAAAGTGATGAGGCGTAAAGAGCAACAAAAAAAGGTTAGTCCTAAATAGGGAGCAAGCTGAGCATGACAATACACATGATGAATGGGGCAAGTTAAAAGGAGAAACAAAATCTTAACCATGTTAAGCTTTACTTTAGACACTTGTTACTCTCATAATAGTAAATTATAAATGAGCTCCTCTCTCCTCTTCTCCCTCTCCAACTGTACACACTCTTTAATACACATTTATACATTTATGCCTGCCTGCTGCTGCTGCTAGTTTTTATTAGTGTAGCTGTTGTTGTGCTGCCAATACTATTGGTTGTTTACTTTAACATCAATAACATTGTAACTACCATTGCTTTACATCTGTATGTGGAATTGTACTGTGCTATTGTGTGTTCTCCTTCATCCTGCTCTCACTCTACCCCCTCCTTTCTATATATCATATTTATTTTCTCTCTCTACCCAGCCGGTCGAGGCAGATGACGCCCACCCAGAGCCTGGTTCTGCTCGAGCTTTCTGCCTGTTAAAGGCCGTTGTTCTTTGCCACTGTCGCCTAGTGCTGCTCATGGTGGAATTATTGGGTCTATACATATAGTGTTGGTCTAGACCTGTTCTATATTAACAAGTGCTATGAGATAACTCTTATGATATAGCGCTATATAAATAAAATTGAATTGAATAATAATAGCAAGGGTTTAACTGGAAGGCTAAAGTGGTGCAATTCTATGAGGGTAAAAACATCAGTGATGGGTGAGAATAGTCTGCTGTGCATCAACCTAATGGCCATCATTTGAAACCAGGCTATAAAGTAGCAGGAAAGAAGCGTGCATGCAAAATATTTATTGTAATTCAAGTACAGATTTAAACATCATTGGTTACGACAAGAGACAATGACACAGCACTGTAGATTAGATCCCACAAGAAAGACGCTGTATGAAAACCATAAGGAATGCGATATATTGTATGTCTGGATACATTTAAACATATTTTTACATATATTTGTTGGTATGGTGTCAAGTTCCCAGCTGTGGGCATCACTCACGCATTTGAGCAGATAGGTTCTGCGACTGTGTGTGCATTAGTGACGGTCGAGGTTGCATGCCCTCGTCCATTTAATTCCGATTCTGACCTTTTTGAAAAGTCTGATGACATCCTCGCCCACGTGTGCCAGACGGACAATGACGTTGTTGTTGTAGATGTCGCTGAGAGTGGCGTGGTCTCTGCTCTCCCGCCTGGTCTGGTCCAAGACTAAATACCAGCAGTTCACAGTGGACAGGAGATTGTGGTCCTTTCTGAAACAGCCAAGGAAAAGACTTCACAAAGATGAAAACATTGGTAGACTAATAGAACGGCAACATTCAGACTATACAGTATATTGCCTATAAGTAAGAAATACATTGAGAAACTGTCTCCAGCAAACTAAACAAAGTCATGCACATACCAATTGTTGCGTCGGCTCTTATCAAAATACTTGGTAGGTGTCTGTGTACTGTGAACATAAAAACAGGATGAAGACTGCCTCTCGGATCTTACATTCAATTCATTGGTACCAGCTCTGGGGCTTTACATATTAAAGATCATTCACTGCACTTGTGGTGAGGAATCAGCAAAAAAGGAGGCAGCTGTACACACACGCACCAACTGAACATGCATCCTTGCTTCAGGGAGCATGCGAGTTCAATTATCCTCACCCCGAATAGTTTGCTTGTCTTCATATTGTCTTTAGAGAGCATTTCACTGTTTTTCTGACCTCCAACAGCAAAACAAATGCATAATCGTATTGCTTTTTATACACACAGTCTGATTAAAAGCTGTGTGGAAAAGCACCTTTTGCTGTTAGCTGATAGCTGACCTATGCTGGGATCCAATCCAGCATTCCAAACTTTAGTTCTCCTCTGATGGCTGGTGAGGGAAGAAGGGTGACGTTAAAATCATTCATCTTAACACTTCGTATGTTCTTGTTGATAGGGAAGAGGACATTCAAAAAGTTGACACCCTGATAGCGATCTCTGCTGATCTGCATTTTATCATATCACAGCAGCAGCTATCAAGAATAATGAAATGTTGTCCTTTGAAGAGCAAAGCTACCACGGCTATCTCTTTAACTGGGAGCTTGATTGTCTTTTATATGTCATGCTGAATAGTGAATACCATTATGTTGCTTGTGACTTGCTGCCTGCCTGCTCCCTCAGTATTTTGACATGAAACCATTGCACAGAGCTCCACCAGCAGCAACATCCTGACCATCCTGAACCTCAGGCAGCAAACTCAAGAAAGGTGTACTTGAGAAAACATGAGTGATAAGGTGACGCAATGATTATGATGTGGCCTACTGGTGTTCATGAAGGTTAGTGGGCTATTGTCTACACCGATTCCTCACTAGCAATTAGCACTCTGACACACAGAAAGCTGCTTTTTCGAAAAAGCTCAGTCACACACCCCAAGCTAAAAATAAGAAATAACACCCAGCAATGTTATGATCATTCAGAAATAAATATAATATAATATGAATTACACAGCGACGGTAACGTTACAGAAGATACAGCCATGGACAGACATGACCGACGGATCCTTGAATCAGTAATAATAATTTCAGGATGAATTTATTCTTTCTTGTTCCTACCCAGTGCACATTTAAAATCAGTCATACAGCCAGTGAAAAACAATCTAATTGAAGAATTTGGCCTCTACAGTACAAACATTACAGAAACAGTTCTAAATATAAGGACCCTTTTTCTTTGCTCCAGAAAGGTTTATTTTGTATATTTCTATCAGGCATCTGTCGCTTGATCAAAGTAATTGCACCGTCTTCATTGCTATTTCCAGGTGAGAATGACCTAAAGGTTATATTCTAACATAAAATCATGTACGATTGACAATACGACTCCTGTTAAAAACTAGATGCTACGCTGTGGTATCAAATGCTATAGGAGCATAATAAACACTGATAAATAACGTAATAAATACTATAAAGCAGTGTCTACGAAATTATTTGTAGCATTCTGAAACTCGTCTGATAAAAATAAATAAATGATCCACACAGTTGCATTTTGGACTGTAGCTCGAGTCAGAAATGCAGCAGTTATTTTTGACTCTTGATATCGAAAGAGTAGTCCTGACAGGTTTTCTGCTTCAAAACTTTGATCATTGTCATTGTTGGAGAGATATATTCGTGCTTTCATTTTCTTTTTGAAGTGAATTATGATTGTTTTCCCGTCTTGGTGAAGCTCACTCTAATCTTCGTCTAATGCTAGCTTCCGCGCTATAACAAAGAATAGTGATCATGTGGGCCCCACTCCAGCTCCCTCCTTAATACCAAAGTTTTTTTAACAACTTTCTTTGATATAATGTTTCAGAAGTTCTAAATCATATTCAGTCAGTATGTTATCTGTCTTTGTTCCAAGGCTGAATGCCCCATTTGTAAATTTATTTTCTTGGAAATGACTATTTGATTCTCACTTATGTTTAGTGTTCACGCCATAATTTAGTTCATATCGCTATTATTCTATCTGGATGAAGGATGTTGAAAAAGCAGTGCAAACAAACTTACAACAGAACAGCAATGTAAAAAGTTCTATGTTGACGGCGAGTTAAAAGAGTTGCACTCGTGATGCTAAGGGTAAGCCAGAGTGCTGGGCATCAGCATCTTCTTTTCCTGTCATCCTTTAACACTTTGATATAAATAAAATAAAATAAAAAACATGAACAATCCATCCCTATAGGCCCTCCTTTCAAGCGGAGCAGGTGTTTGATCCTGTACATGGGATGCCAAGAACCTGACAGTAAATCTTTGGCCGTTGGCTGCTCTTGAATAAGGATGAGAGTGTAGTATTCAGAACACAAAGGAGTTCATGCAGAATGGTTCACCGAAGATGACAGAAGGACGTTTTCTACCCGACAGCCTACAAAAGTACAACAACACCTGTTCCACAACAAGGCCTCTGCATCATAGAATAGAATCCACCAGCCAACTGCATTACAGTGAACCGACAATACAAACACATCTATTAACTATTGTAAAACATGTTGGATATTAATTGTCTTTTCAAAAAGGTACGTAGAGTCAACATTATCACATTTTTTTGCTGGAGCCTCTCTATTAGAGAAGGTTTTGAAAATGTTCCATGACAATCTCCCTTGCCAGCCCCTTTATTAGATCTGACGCCCGAAATGGAAATCTGAAAGGATCATGGAAAAAGACAGGTCACCGCTCACTGGTTTTGCTATTAAAAAAAAAAGGAAAATTAAATGAGAAAGAGAAAGTGCAGAGCCAGCTTTGAAACTCCAGAAGCAAAGACTGCGTGGGCTTATTAATGATAGAGACTTAGCTGATCCATTGTACTCTGAGTGTGACTCTAGCCTTTGACAGAGAGATATAATGATGACCACTTAATGTGACGGGGGTAGAATCTGGGGACAGCAGGGTGTACAGAGAAGTCATGCAATGCGAGTCTCCTGGTGGGGTCTCCCTTTGAGGGAACGCTCCATTTATTATTGTCCCAGTGACGTGAGCTTTCCGCCATGATTACACTTTACGTCCAATTGGCTGGAGAAACTGAAAGAGAGATGGAAAGACCTCTCCTGAATAAACCATCATGTTTTCTATGCATTACTGAAACGGCCAGGTCACATGAAAGGATACGCAACTGCCTACGTATCAATGATACCATCTGTATTGTAGTGCTTTATAACACAAGTTAGATTTCCTGCCGATTCAATAAAACAGCATTGGGCTTTAGAAAAAAAAGTCAGTTCTTCAAATAGCTACATTTTAAATTTGACAAATTAATTTTAACTCAATATCCACTTCTTTAGGTTTTCCAAGAGCTTTCAATCACATTTGGCAACCTTAATTATTCTGTTTTCAAGGTGAAGAGCAAACGTTTACGCTTAAGATTTTAATTGAACGTATTCTAATGTATTCATATTATTTCTGATCATTCATTTCCTCTTATTTATGACCACTGATTCAAATCAACCGCATGGACAGGGGCAGCATATACAGTTAGAAAATGATCTAAAAGTCACAGCGAGCTACAGCCTGGTCAGAGCATCTGAGCAAGCAATTCCTCCACATGCTGCAGGGTATGTTTGTTTCATGGCCACAGATCCCTTTTACACAAACATTTAAAAACAATTTAAGTCAAACTGAGTTTAAAAAAAAAGAAGCCCATATGAGTATCTGGGTAGCAGTCTAGCGTGAAGTTGTCTGAGAATGGAAATTAAATGACAGCCACATAAGAAAGCTGGGGCGGTGTGAGGGGGTGGATAAAGAGTCTGACCTAGTTGGGAGAAACACAGCAGCCTGAGGCCACAAGCTTCCTTGGCCCTGGCTTCATTTCAGGTCATCTCTTCTGCTTTTATCCCTCCATTCTCCTTTTTGTTGCTTATCCCTCCTCTGTCTTCCTCTTTTCCATCTCTCTGTGCCGTGCCAGTGATCAGTACGAAATATGTAACAGTTATTTATCAATCAAATACATTCCAGTACTTAGCAGACAGACAGTAGTGAGACTCACTTGAAGTTCTGGTGCTCCCTGGAGGTGCGGATCTTGGCGGAGTAGCGTTCGGCCAGTTTGTCCAGACCTCTGGAGTACTCGAGCTGGAGCTCGGCCTTTCGACGGAAGAACTCCTGCAGGTCCTGCAGCAGCTGCAGCCGGGACTCAGACTGTTGCTCCAGACAACGGAACTGCTCAACCAGCTGGTTACGGATCTCTGCATATCAAAAAGGGAGACCACCTTCAGAATAAAATAGAGCCTTTCTGGAGGAGTGGGCTTACATGCTGGTCCTCATGCCTGCCAAACAGTGCTGCAGGTTAGCATTTTACTCAAATTCCTTCAGCAGTGAACTGAACACATCATAATAGTATAAAACTGGATGTCAAAGTTCATTTGTCTGCTGTGTGTATGTGTGTGTGCACGTGTAGTTGGAGGGAGGGAGCATGGGGGTGTCTAAATGTTGGGGTAGCACACATGCATATGATATGCACGCCTGATGATTGCAGCAGACAGCACGGAAAATATAAAATAGGTCAGCTTCTCAAAATGCATTGTGCTGAGCAACAAATTGCAGGCATTCTTTCGATTACAAGATTGCTGTGGTTTTCTGCTTATGGGGTTTGGAAACTCACTTCTCCTATTCATGGTCTGAAAATGAGGAAAACTGATGTTTGGTCAAAAGTTTTAAAATATGGTTCATATGGTAGGTATTTTCAAATTGTTTTATAGTTTTCAAAATGAAATGCTTTACATTGTAATAAAGCATTGTAATGCAAATGAACAATGTTTCACTTTGGGAAAATACAGTATTTCCGGTTTATAGCACACTTGGCATGCTATATGTTGAGGTCAGGCATTGCTTTATCTTCATCTAGGTTTTTTCAGAATGACCAGGAATAAATATCTACACTCCTTCCCAACTCCCTGCTGGGCAGCTTGTAATGGTAGTTGGCTGCTCCTAAACACCGCTGGGATTTCAGGTGATACACACACATCCATTACTGGAGTAATAACATCACTTTTATGGTCTTACATTAACACTGAAAAGGAATACAAATAATATTTTATTTCATCTATATACTATTTATTGCAAGGCTGTCATAAATCCCGTGGCTGCTCAATGTGTGGCTGTAGACGAACCATAGAGCATATCGGAGCCTGGCACTGAGTGATGGTTGACTACCAGGATATTGATAAGGACAGTTCACAATATTGCAAATGTACATAAAATAATCAAACTGATGCTGAAAGCAATAAACACAGCCATTGTTAGTCACTACTACAAGACAAAACGCTTAATTTGTATAAAACAAAAACTTAAATTGCCGCATGATTGCTCAAATTTGGACAACAGAAATTTGTAGCGCCATATCACCATTAAATCATATCATCACGACATAATTTTGATGAACGGCAAGCATTTTAAATTACTGCCCAACCCCAACATTATGACAGATGTCACAGAGAGCAACTGCAGTTAGTGCAGATGCACCATGTCAAACTAACCTACTGGTTAGTCACATCTGTGGATTATACACGCACAAGCACACGGGGAATAGACAAAGCGTCTCTCTTCAAGACAATAGGAAGCACTTGAGCAACAGCGAGATGGCCGAAGATTGCATTATGACAGTGTGTTTCAACCATGCACATGGCTGCTGTGCATAGAGAGAACTCTGTGGAAATGTAGTATCAATGGAAAAGATGGCCCAGAAGAAGAAAAGCCCTTCTGTTCACTTCTAAATGTGGTTTCTGTATCTACAATAAAGGATTTCAAAAATGCCTCCCCCACCGTCTGTGGGTTTGTGACTGAAAATGTGAATGAAAGAACACAAATGAGAGGACAGAGTAAATATGTAGTCCCTTGCTGTTGGGAAATGTACCCCTTAAGGTCCCCATAGTTGCCCAGTTGCCTGGTTACATGCCTCTGGAGGCATCTCAATGAGACCAGGCCAGTTCCCTGTTCTGACAGCCGCAGCAGTCAGTCTGTTTAGCATAATGGCCAAGGACAAGGGCAACTTTCCCTGCTTTGAAATTCTCAATAAAAAAAACCAAAAAAAAAAACCAGCCTGTGCTGATGAACGAGGCACCAATCAAGTTCAAAATAGAAATAAATGTCACTGCGAAGAACTCCTATGCTAAAATGAGCCACTGAGCAACTCAATTTATTGGCCTGCGTTTAAAAAAAAAAAAAAATTTCATACAGTAGTGTAAAAGAAAGAGTAGACAATTTATTGAGCAAACCTAAATTGATTTAACTGCACAATCCTATCAGTGAGACATCAAAAACCCTCGTGACATTTGCATTTGCTCTCCTGTGATGTTAATTTTAGAGCTTTTATGTTATCAGAAACTGTGCGATACTGCACTACATCCAATGAATGATTCAAGCCTTTGCAGAGTAATGCATAATTACGAGGAAGCTAGCAAGGAGTGAATAATATACCGAAAAGTAAGCCTCAAAAGCTAAATGCAGACTCTTCTCTATCTTTTCATTAATGACGCAATAGTACAGATGTTCTTTAATGAAATACAGTCATATGCTACACCAACGTCTCTGTCTTTGACAGTAAAATGAATAAAATGTTCCACACATAAAGGCTTGTGGAAATTTCACTAATAGGACATAACCCATTTGTAGTGTTTATTTTTCTCCTAACCCACATGTTTAACATCCTGGCATGTTCTGGTGACCTTAGCGAGCATTTTGAGCATAAATGAATTGCTTCCAGAGGCTTGATGGTAAAATTGAAGTGGAGTGAAAATGAAGAAGAGACGTTTGTAACTGCTGAACTCATCAACCTGGTTGAGGAGTGGGGCATTGGTGCACAACAGTATGATACAGATCAGGCTACTGTTTTTAAATTCATAAAACCAAAATCAAGCCACCCAAATGCAGAATCGCTTAGTCATGTGCGATTACTGTGTGACGGTTTATGCTAAAAAAAGGAAAGTACCTCTCTGAGCTCAGCTGTTATGAGGCCTTGACCTCCTCTTTCACCCTGAAGTTCATACACGGCGTGTCTGAAGTGGCTACATGCCTGGATCTCTAACAGATAATGTAATGAAATGAATGGAGGGGGGGGTTGCCAGATAGGCTCCTGTACTGCTGCAACAGAGCGCACCACATATCACATAGTGAGTGGCCTGCTCAAATTAGCCTAGCACTGCTTTTGCAATGGCCAGTAGCCGTCTCCGGGGCCGCGTCTGCAGGCAGACATGCGTGACACATGTGGCCTAACCCAGACTGACACGTTGACATAATTTGGTACAAATCAAGGCTGTGTTCTGTGATTACTCATCTTCTGAATGCAGTAATGGCTATGGTATGCCTTTACAGTCTGTTTGCTTGAGTTCACATTTATTCCTCTCTCTCGCTCCGTACAAATAGCTTTAACAATGAAAGGCATCGCTATTTGCGCAACCACCAGGACAGGAAAACCCAGGATGCAGTGAGCAGAATTCCAAGAGGTTTTCTCTTTAAATCTTATACTGCCTGACTGTATGTATGTATGTATGCATCTGTCAACACAGCGGCAGGAAGTGGCATACATGCTACCAAGACACTGGAAACTAAGATACGGTTTCAATGTCGTAACACAACCCTGACATTTCATGAGAGTATCATCTGAGCATTTTTTCTTTATGATGAATACACACAGAGGGTGTGTCTACAATGCTGCCTGTGGAATGCATCTCAGCAGTGAATATGGTGGCAGTATTTGTGCCTATAGTGAGGTGCTTCTTTGTGACAGTCGGATTGTCACCAAGCCAGTATGAGCAAATTAAAGCTTTACAACAAAAATGAATACAAAGGTTACAAATATCAGGGGCTTATCTATTTCAACCCTTTTTATGTTTACAATATGCCGTATAAGAGCAGTGTGTGCATAAGACAAACAGCTAGTCTCCAAACAGATGGCATTAAAGATAACGTGGCCTACAGCTAGAAGTACAATAGGATGCATGATGAGGGGTGTCTCCTCATTTCCTCGTGTTTTGCTTTCGGGATCAGCAGGAAGCTCATAGATACCTCAGGTTGGTCAATTACGTTACACAATATATATTAGTTTAACTTAAACACTGTAAAAAGATACCTATTCAGTAAGCACCGCTCTGCGTAACAAATCATGGTTTGGTCACAAACCAACAAAAAGGATTGTAGCTGCTGATGATAACTACTGGATGATTTAATGGTGTGATACAAAGCAGTATCGTCTGTCCATGACTGACTATTCAGTCATTAATGAATCAGATGGCACGTGACAACAGTCAAATTCAGGCCCAGACCTGTAAAGCTTTGACCTTAAAATACACACCGGCACACCAACAGTCATTGTTCAAATGTGATTGAGACACCACTGTCTGCTGAAACACGGCATGTTGAAAAATACTGCAAAGTGCATGAGATCTGTGCCTGATTGAACGGAACAGTAACTCAGCATTATTGGAGGCCAGTGTCAGTGTCAAATTAAGCCCCCACAGCTCCAAACTGATCTAAGGCCAGTTTGCAAACGAGCTTAAGATGTCAGCTTAAAAGCTTTTCATGAAACTGAGACGAGAGACGGAGCTGTGATGGCGCTCTCACGGCCACAAAGCTGGTGTGGAGACCCGGGGGGGGGGGGGAGTGAGTGAGTGTGAGTGTGAGTGTGAGTGTGAGAGTGAGAGAGAGAGAGAGAGAGTGAGAGTGTGAAGGAGTCAAAGAAATAAACAGGCAAACAAAAGGAAGTGACAGAGAAAGTAAGCCACAACTCTGCAAAATGCTGCGTACTCTTCATTCCAAAAATGCTGACAAGCTTTGATCATTTTTGGTTATGTGCTGGATTATTTATTCTTGACTTCATTAAGTCAATGTACCCAGACAAGAAACAGGCTTGCCCTTTTCCCCTGCTTTCAGTCTTTATGCTAACCTAAGCTAACTGGCTGCTGGTTGTAGCTTCATACTGAACATACAGACATGAGAGGTATCAGTCCTATTTTATAAATTGGCAAGAAAGTGAATAATCCTAGGTCGCAAAATACTGCACTTTTGCTTTAAATATTTTACTCTTTATGAAGTTGACAGATACGGGAGTGGAGTTCTAACTTTTTTTTTCTTTTACATGTTAAGCATTTTGAAATTACCTCAAGTGTATGAATTGTGCTGTATAGATTATTTGGCCTTTCACTGTCTGCAAGAAGACAGTGGGCTGAGGTGGCTTGTTTTATACAGCTTCATTACAGACACACAAAAAAGAAATATATATAAATAAATAAAATATACACATACATACATACACACAACAGACCATGAAACACCAGTATTAATACAGACAGCACTGAGTTCTTGGTGGCAACTTACCATAGACGACCTGTCTGTCTCTGTGGATAACACCTGACACATAACACTGAGCAAAGCTGCAACTGTGAGAAGGTGATGCACAGAAGTGTTAGAGTTGACACTGCTTGAAGTTGTCTCTAAGAGGCTGAGGAGACGACCCACCCACTGTCGGCTCCAATGCAGTGCCAGTGTCCCCGACTCTCTCCTCGCTCTGGGTAGTTTATCCAGGCACATATTTAGCGGCAGACAATAAAATCCTTTCATGGTTCATAATTCATACAGACGGCATACATTATTTATGGACTATCTGAACTGTTTGCTGTGTGATCTTCTCAAGCATTCCCTCTCCATAAAAGCTCACCATGTTGTCTTTTAAATGTGACAGATTACCACAGTATCATTTCAGGTCAATTCTAATCTCTTATATATATTTTTTTAAAGGAAGACGTTATCAAATATACCCAGATGTCTCAAACTATCCTGTATGACTACATGAGGTGCGTGACCTCCAGTCTATTGGAGGGATTGTCCAAGGTGAATTGGTACATTCCCCTGTTGGGTGTGCAGCATTCGGACAGTCTCACAGAGACCCCAGCAGCACTTTGGGACAGATCATTGAGCTCCAGCAGCTTACATGGCCACACACATGCCAGGGCTGGTCGTGTTATGGAGCACACAGTCATCTTCAGTGGAAGATGCAGAGAAACCGGCTCAGCCAAGTTACATCTCAATGACCGTGTCGATGGATCCAATGATAGCCTTGGCCCCAAATAGTTCAAATGCCACCAATGTATATGAGCCCTTCCCCAAAAAGAGATACAAAAAAAAAAAAAAGAAGAAATAAATGACTTGTCATCTACAACTGTTCTCTCCCACCACCAGCACGCGGAGACACAAAGCGCGGGGGGGGGGGGGGTGAACTTATGCAATAGTGCCTCCACACACAGAACAGCAACACGACCAGGCCCGTTACCAACCTTTCACTTGGGTCTCATATTCGGCAATAATCTCTTTGTCCTTCTTGACTTTCGCATGCGATGACATTTCGGCGAGCGCGGATCGTGCAGCCAGTCAGTCCTCGGGCAGGAATCTGTGTCTCGGCCGCCACGATGCAGCGTTCTGTCCGTCTGCGGTCCCCTGCGAGGTAGTTGAGCAACAATCAGACGCGAACCATCGCCCGCTTGACACAACTTCGGAGATTAAACGCACTTGGAATGGGAGGGAGGGGGCGGGGAGGGAGGAGGAGGGGGGGCTCCGCGAGGCTGCTGCGCTGCGTTCAAGGCGACGTCGACCTAAAAGTGCACGCTGCGCTGCCTGACCGCTCCTCTCCTCTCCTGCGGATCCGAACACAATTCACGTCTGATGCACATTTCATGAAGCCACGCAGTGAAGCTCTGAAGGGGCGCAGCTACAGGCTCTGCACAGCACTGTCCACTCTGCCTTTTATTTCTTATTCTCTCCACCCCCCCCCTCTCTCCCTCTCTCCCTCTCGCTCCCTCTGCAAGTTCAAGGCTGCTGCAGAAAAGGCTGAATGGATGTGAAAGTCAATCTGAGGCGCCTCCCCCAACCCCCTCCCTTCCTCATCACTCTTCACCTCATGGATGATTTAAGATTCGTCTGCGTGAACTGATACGCAGACCCTTGCCAATAGACTGCAGCACGTGTTGTAGTCCACAGCTGAAAGAACACATGCATTGTTTGTTGGTGATCAGGATTTGTTAACTGTTTCCAGGACATCAACAGGGGCCGTCCTTTTTTTTTATATTATTTCATTTCCTTTGTTATATATTGAAATATGCATCCAGTCATCCCCAACACAGACATACAACATAAGACTGTTAGCACGTGGATGAAATACTGGCATCTTCATACTGTAATGCAAATAAAAATAACACCCTTGATAGTAGTTTTGAAGAAAACTTTTGTCATTTGTCGCTGGCACCCTCATCATTTGAAGCCTGTATGGCCTCCACTTTTCAAAACGAGGATTGCTGTAT
Organism: Gadopsis marmoratus; assembly: GCA_036023855.1. NCBI lineage: Eukaryota > Metazoa > Chordata > Actinopteri > Centrarchiformes > Percichthyidae > Gadopsis > Gadopsis marmoratus. The sequence goes on along the minus strand of JAVQJF010083878.1, from coordinate 13,811 downwards.
AATTATGAAAAACGATAAGCTCTTTGTCTCATGATTCAAGTATCAACATTAAGTGTTTAGTGACTGGGACTGGAAAACTAGGGCTGCAACTGATGATTATTGTTGATTATTCGTTTTGTCTATAAAATGTCAGAAAATAGTGAAAAATGCTGCTGTAATTTCCCCCAGATGTCTTGTCTTGTCTGACCTACAGTCTAAAACCCAAAGACATTCACTTCACTATTGTGTACGACAAATATGTACCAAATCCTCACATAAAAAAAAGACTAAAATGACCATTAAATGACTCGTCGTTGCATTTCTTGATAAAACATCGACCGAGTACCACTAAAGATCTGCACACTATGTTTAAGATGATGGAGCGTCTCCTCAGAGATAGTCAGGAGGGCTCAGTGTGTCTCTCTGCCCTGCTATTTCCCTCTCAGTTCTCTTCACTTCGGCAGCTGTCTTCTGACAAATACTGTCAAATCACTTCCTGTGACTTATCAAGTGCAACTCTTTGCTACGTCTTTGATCCTGCATCTGCCCACAATGTGTTTTTTGTGTCAAAGTAATGTAAACTGATGTATTGGATGGGGATAATTGAGCACTTTCTTTTTAGAGCCTATCCGTGCTAAGCATTTTGAACTGTCTCAAGAGATCCAGGTCTGCCTTTGCACCCAATTCTCAGGACATCTGTGGGCTACTGTCAGCCTGTGACACTGTTAAAGCTGGGAGAGAGCCCAGGAGAGATCTGCAGGGGAACCATGCAGTTCTCACCACGCAATCTCCACTTCAGCTTCGAATATCCTGAGCAAATGTTGCTCATCAATCCCTGGCCTCAGAGTGAGCCTGATAAAAGTCGGGGTGGGTTTGAAAATAATGTGAAAAGGCTGTGGTCAACTGGGCCACAGAACACTGTAACACCACCCACTTATAGGGATTTACAAGAGGAATGATCATCACATGGTCCACCTAGTGATGATAGGAGGCTATTAAAGATGCAGTGTAAATGTAAGAACTGCAGCAGTCTTTATGGTGCAGTTATTCACAATTATACCTAATGTTCACCATGTCATTTTGTAATTTAAGCACAGATGCCTTTACGCTGAGTCATGTGTTTATTATTTAATCATTAAGCGAAATATTATTAATGTTTAATTAAGGCTAATATTAAATAGTACCTCATTTACACTGCAGGGTTATTGTGCTGGATAGCATCAGATTATACTGTCTGTCTTTAATGAACTGATAAATCATAAGCTAATTATGAGAGTTTTAAAACAGTACAATTACAAATACAATATACAGTATCTGTTATAGATAATGATTCATATTGTTTAAACATCCAACAGTAATAATAACAGCAATAAGAATTTTGCCTCTGATGGTTATGTGCATTATAATAAAGACAGGAAAGTAAATGGTAGCGATATGCTATTGCTTTTAAAAGTGAATACAAATAATTCGAGAGAAACTGTGACGCGTAAACCATTTTGTTGTATGTGATGTTTGTTTCTACCATGGGCTGTTTGTTTAAAGTAATTTGGTTTCTAGGGCACCACACCCACCTTTTATGAAACAGGCACTTTAGGGTCATTAACATAATAACACCACTATTACTGAAACTCTGGCCCCTATTGGCTGGCTGGTCCATTCCCGTCCCTTGGGAGATGTCTAAAGACTATAAGCCTGATTCCGACTTGAATGGAAAGCATTATACAGTGAATATGTCCTTTGTTTCTAGGTGTAACATCACAGCTGGGTATACAGTATACAGTATTGTTGTCTTTTGTTAAGCACCTTGTAAACCTCGTTTTGGAAAGGTGCAGTGTAAGTACGGTTTAGTATTAGACCTATTACAATTAAGGAATTAATTTAGATAGTTCTTTAATTAATACTGTATCATATGGTTTGTAAATTCACACTGCTACAGGGAAGTGATAAAGCGCATTATAGCATTCACTCAAAGCTACAGCAGATGATAAGGTGGTCCAGTCATTTTACTGTTTTATAGTGTCAAAAGTTCTAATACAATTTTGACATTAGACACCTTTAAATCTATCATTTATAGCGCATTAAAAATAATTAATTCCCGTTACTGGTTGCTGTTGTCATTGACCACATTGCAAGGTGAAATGTTCCAAGGTCATGGTAAAACGCAGTGATAAACTGATTTCGTCTGCCTACAAAGCCATGCAAACACATGCTACTGTACCTTCCTTCTGTTCAAATTAAAATCTACTGTAGCAATGGTCTATCACATATATGATGATATGGCCATTTTAATGTTGGTCATGTTGGTTCTGTCAAAAACATTATATTAACATTACGAAATTAAATTAACTGCAGACCCGTGCTGCACATTGAGTACAGAGAGAAATAAACATTTCTTACTATTAACTGTTGAAAGTTCGATCACTGTGTATATTTTGTGCTATCATGGCATCTGCAGATAGCAAGGCTGTTATCATTCACAAGCTAGACACCTCATTTCCATCACTTTGCCCTTATTACATTGGACATATTTTCATATGTCCTTTGTGGACTATAGCTATAGTGCTTATAGCTATATTAATTACCCGTATACCTATGCATTAGCTGCGTGATACTTTGTGCACACTGCACTGTAAATGTTGCTGTGGGAACTGAAGTTTCTGGTTGTTGTAGCTAGTCCGGTCAGTTAGCGAGGGGCACAGAGTGTTAGCACTAGCTACAGGCTAGTGGCTACGTGTGACTGTTGCTGCATACATGTCAACGTTGGACATTTAAAATAAGGGAAGTGTTCTGTCACAAATGCTGAAGGCCACACTATGTTTGGCGCAAAGTATCGACACCTTCACCTCAGCTTTGGTCACTTGATCTGCATCCGAAACGTTTCTTGTGACAAATGTCGCCATTGACGGGGTGTTTCTGTGCCTCTTGTGTGCGCTTGTTAGATTTTTCATGATGGCTAAGATTTTTACATTAAGCATGAGTTTGCCCGACTTTGCTTTTCATTAAATAAGGGACGGTCTCCTCCCATTTGGCTAAGTTCTTGCATAGAGTTTTAGCTTCTTTTTTTTTTCCTTTGGCAGGTACAGCTGCGTCGCCATTCCTCCACCGCTGTCGTCCGTAGCTCTTCTCCTTCTCTGGTTTTACTGGCGGATCGTGTTATAGCTAATGAGCTACATACTGCCACCTGCTGTAAAGGAGGGAATCACTGCCAACTTTGTTTTTTTAATAATCCTATTATTATTATTATCCTTTTTACAAAGGTTAAAAATACGGGAGATTTACGAGATTTAAATGAGAGGACGGCGGGATAGAAATAAGGGAATTTAATGCCAACTAAGTAACATCAGAAGTCGCCTTTTTCACGTAATATGTCCATGTTCTTTGACACTCTCATAGTCCATGTGGATTTCATTTCATTTTGGCATAAAGTATGGTTTCGCCTGTTAAGTATATTTTTAGGGATAAAAACCAGTTTTAAGTTCTTAATTCGTGCACATTAATGATCTAAAAATGTTATCACTTATATATCTGTCCAGCCCTGCTACTTCAACACACTTCGAGGACAAAATGTCTACTTGTTGCCTCATATATCCACTGGCAGGTGCCATTGTAACGAGATAATCAATGTTCTACACTTCATGTATCTTTAGTTTTAATTATTAAATTATATATTATTATATATTGAATTATATTTATTGTGTTTTTATTTCCCATTATGAATTTTATGTTCACCATTGATTATAATATACATTTACTGTGTTCGTTTATTCTGTACACACAACATCTATTGCACGTTTATCTGTCCTGTTGCTGTTTTTGGGGAGTTTTTCCTTATCTGAATCGAGGGTATAAGGATAGATAGAGGGTGTCATATTCTCTACAGATTGTAACTCCCCATGAGGCAAATTTGTGATTCGTGATACTGGGCTATAGAAATAAAACTGACTTGACTTGTCTTTTTATTCTGATAAGGTATAACCAGGAATCATATGCAAGAGTATTAGTAGAATCACAGTATCACATATGGACATAAACAAAACTCAAATTAGTGACAGCTCCTATCAATTCTTCAGAATTACCTAAATTAATCACTGGTTTCAATGTGGCAGACATCATCATCAGTAGATACTTGTGCATGTGACTGTGACTGGAAGTCATTGCAAGGGAGGTAAAAATAGACATTTCACAATGTTAAAGGGGAATTTATTGTTGTCATAGAAAGATTTTACGTCAACAAACTGATCACAGTGTGACACCATCCATGACATATACGTCCCCTGATATCACTCCTCAACATGAATGTTCCTACTGTGCACTATATGAAGTATAAAAGAAAGACTGTTTAACACTCTTCTGGAAGCTTCAACTGAATTTCAACTAAGCTCTAAATAGTAGAAATGGTGAATTGGCATTTGAAATCATTTCAGTTTGTGTTAGGACGTGGAGGGTTTTTGTGGTGTCTGACTACTTCACAGTATTGTGCAACACTTTGTCAAAAGCCACACCTTTGAACACCTCCTAACAAATAGAAGTTGTAGCTGAGCCGTGCACTTAGATATAAGTGGCTTGCCAGCAGCTATGGAATGAATTATCTGCGAGACAGAACTAGTATCGGACTTCACGAAACATGTTATGGACAATATTCTTGCTACTTAATGGACTGCTTGTACTAGTTCTCCTTTACTCCACTCGCACAAGGTAAAGCCATTCATTAATATGTTGATAATTGCAGATATTTAATTAATAGCCACTAGACTGTGGCAACAAATGCATATGATTTTACTAAGTTTAGTACATTTGTACAACAGTTTACATATTAGTAAAACTTCTATTGGGCTACTTCCTTAAAATATTGATATTATCTGACTGATAAAATCTGGACGTCTGAACAATGCATTCTCTTACGGCTTACACTGTGGCCTATTTGCTGCATGCCTTTTCAACCACACGATAGAAAGCTCCTATGACATAACCTCATGTGAACTCCAAACTTGTTGGTTGAGTTTCATGAACAGATGAAAGGTAGATAAACCACCTCTGTCACATTGTTGCAATTTTAGTTTGTAAGATTGAGTTTGCTTGTACTTGACAGACAGAAAAATGAGCCCCCTCTGGACAAAGGTTTGCTTCCATGGTTGGGGCATGCACTTGAGTTTGGAAAAGACGCTGCAAAGTTTCTGACCCGGATGAAAGACAAACATGGGGATATCTTTACAGTAGGTTCTGATAAAGACTGTGTATCTGTGATGTGGATCTTTGCCAATGTGTAAGGAAATGAAAAGCTATTTGTATTGGTCAACATTTGACTGTCAAATAGAGTCAAAATGTGTATGTAGCAGTTTGAAAGAAGAGTCAGATGTTTTTGCATACAGGATCAAGACGTCTGTCAACTGATCTCATATTGTAATTTATAATTAATCAGATTTTCACATGACAGCAACAAAATATTCATTTTAGAAAGACATCATTTTGCAAGTGTTGTGGTAGCCAGTTAATTAATCATCTCCTAATGCTTTGAATCTAAATATAACTGAAATTAGTGCTGCAGAGGCCACTGCAACCCATTATTTTGAATAAAATGTTCCACTGAATAAGCCTTCTAGCAAAAACTTGGCCATTCCACGTAGCTTCAAATTAAAAGAAAAAAATTGACTATTTTTTAGAGTTGGTTAAAAGAATGTAACCAAAAACAATTAATATTGGAACAACTAAAATTATGTCTTCCCAGGTCCGTGTTGCTGGTCATTACGTGACGGTGCTGTTGGACCCAAACTCTTTCGATGCTGTGCTGTATGACACCTCCTTGGACTTCACCCGCAACAGAAACCAACTCCTAAAAAGGATCTTCAGTCTGCAGCTGCCGAGCATCAAACCCAACGCAGAGAGGAAATGGATGAAAGGGTAATGAATATATGTTTTAAACACACACTTTTTGGTTCACTAAATGATCAAATCAGATTTTAAATGAATTCCAAATTTCAACATCTATTTGTTTTTTCCTCAGGCATTTTCAAGGTCTCAGTCTCAACAAGCTCAGCAGTTCCATGAACACTCACCTTCAGAACCTGCTGCTTAGTGACCATAGTGGCTGCAGACTGTCAGAGTGGAGACAGGATGGACTCTTTAGCCTTTGTTACAGCCTACTCTTCAGGTAACACGCAGCATTTTAATCCAACGGAATACTGTAAATCAAATTATGTCAGCGTTTATACTAACTGCAGTGACAGACAGGATGAATTTTAACTTTATTGCTGTGCTCAGGGCCGGATATCTTACATTGTTTGAGAGGAGAGACAATGCTTCTGCAGTCTACAAAGAGTTCCGCAAGTTTGACGATCTTCTCACCAATCTGGCTCGCGGCTCACTCAGACCAGGTAAGCCGCACTATAGTAATTGAAAGTAAAATGAGTTTACTTTTTATTTCCTATGTGGCTTTAGATCTATACAGAACAGCAAGGTATGAATGAATCTATGTCGTATCTCTAACAGGGAACAACAAAACAGCCAGCTTATCTCGGGAGCGACTGTGGGAGCTGCTGTCCCCAGACTGGCTGAGCGGAGGGTCAGAGTCAAACTCCTGGCAACAGAGCTACCATCACTTCCTGCAGAAGGAGGGAGTCGATGCAGAAATGCAGACAAGAGCTTTACTCTTGCAGCTGTGGACCACACAGGTGAGAGTTGGTTTATTCTCTCTCTCGCTCTCTCTCTCTCTCTCTCTCTCTCTCCCACACACACACCCACCCACACACAAATCTCAAACACACACAATGAGGCCAAAACATACAAACCTTCCACACCCACACCGCATGCTCTTATCTCATGCCATCACGCTCAGTTTACCAACAATGCAGAAGTGAGAGACCATGGAATCCTCTCTGCCAGTTACTCATAGCTACCTGCCTCAACTTGTAATCCAGAGCGGCGTTTTGCCAGGTTTGGTTGCTGGCGTGAATCAGTTTCCATGACACGTTATCTTGTTGAGGTTTAGCAAATTACCACTGAATACGGTGTGTAAGACACCAGTGTTAGTCAGCTGAAGGTGCCTCCTCTTTTCTGTAGTACAGTGCCAGGCACTCAAATGCGGGAAATGTGCTGTGAATCAGGTTCTACTTCTGCCTGCAATGCAACTCCACTGGAGATGTTGTAATCTGTGTGCATGGATACATGGATACAGAGGTTGTTTACATACAATATATGAAACTCTCTTGGGTATTTTGTCTAGTGCAAGACTTCACTTTGTATTAATCCCTAAACTCTTAACCTCATCCACGAATAAATCTTCTTGTCAAATGATATTTATTGATTTAATTTCAAATGGATGCGGTGTTTAAAATTGGTGTGAGTACAGAACTGTTTCCTCCTCAACCTCACAAGTTCAGATCAACACGTTGTCATTGCTCTTTGCTGCCAGATGGGGGAGATAGTAGCAAGCTGTTTGACTGTCTTCATGTCTGCCATTCAGCTATGCTACAATATATCTGTAATAGCTTCAGCCCTCTGTTAACCTGCCAGTCTCACTGGAAAAATGACTGGTCACCCAGTAACACCAGTGTACGGTATCTAAGTGAGGAGAAACCTTTGTCATGCCACCCACAGCAGGCCCTTTTATACGCTCAGCATGTTTGTTTGTACTTTATCACGTCTGGTGGGATATCGGAGCACACAGTCTCCATCTGGGATGGAAACTGGAGCACCACTGCAGAGAATAGAGGGATTAAACGTGAGAGAAGTGAGACACGCCAGAGTGAATATGGCTTATACATGTGTTACAGGCAGACTTAGGTATTTCAGAGTACAATGCTAGGACTTCACTAAAGCCACCTACCACTTTATCATGGGCCCTGCACAAGGCCCTGGCTCCTGTTGTTCCTTTCCTTTTAGGGGAGGGGTTGAGTCAATCTGTTGTTGCATCTCTGCACTCTCAACCTCACACATGTATTTTAATGTAAAAATAATTCTTGATCATATTGAGAAAGTTCCTTTATGGAAAATAAAGCAAGTCACTGGCTGCCACATTAGTGTTTAGTGAGTCTTGCTTTCTTAGCCTTTCCCAGTATACAGCTGCCAGTGACTCAAGTTAAACCCTAAAAGAATAGTTTGACATTTTGGGAAATAGTAGCAGGCACCAGCAGCTGGTTAGCATGAAGACTGTAAACAGGCAAACACTCACAGTCACAGTCTAAAAGCTACACTACACTACCTACATATTTAGCACACAGTCAGTCTTCTCATCCAACTCTCTAAGCATATTTCCCAAAATGCCAAACTGTTCCTGTAAAAATTCCTCACTCTGCTGCTGTTACTGTAACCAAACTCAAATCATTATCTGAGTAATCAGATCCGGTGATATCTGAAGATCTAAGAGGGCAGAAAGACTGTTATGCACCTTTTAGTTGCTTTTGGGCATTTGCCCCAGCTGTCAATGGAAAGCTGACCTGAGATGTGAAGAGGTAAGAAGAACAGCTCCCTTAACCCACAGCAATTACTGTCTGACAGGCTCAGGTGTCTCTCCCCGAGAGGCTGACAGCAGTGTCTACAAAGTGTGGACTGATTCACTGGCTTTTCCTTGTATCAGTCACATTCAGACAGCAGCATTTGAGAAATATTCTCAAAATAAAATAAAAAGTATCTCTATATTTTATGCATTGTATGTCCACATAGACAAAATATACACTGATTTTTGTGTCGTTTTTCATACTTGCTCATATAAAGGACTGAGTTTGTGCTAAGTTGGGTGTTTTTCCTTTCAGTGTAATGCTGGACCTGCTGCCTTTTGGCTCCTTGGCTTCCTGCTCACTCACCCTGAGGCCATGGAGGCTGTTAAATCAGAGATCAGAGGCCTTACTCCCCAGGACACTTCCCTACAGCATCCCCCCACCATCAATCTGCTGGAAGCACACAGCACACCTGTGTTTGGTACGTAACAGCTTATTCACTCGAGCTCTTCCATCTAGAGTTTAGCCACTCCAGTGAGATCGCAACAGTGGCTCATTTGATTTATTGGAAGTAACAAGATAAGTGCAGTGTACTGAAACAATGACAGTGACAATAAAAGTTTGACCTTTGATTCAGTCAAATAATGATTTCCCTTTTCAAAAATTCATATCCATGCAAATGTTTGTACCTCTCCAAATTACCCCCGAGGTCACCTATGATTTAAAGGACTCTGGCACCCGTCTGACATCATCCTCTCTGCTGACCTTTTCATTCTGCAGATAGCGTTCTGAGCGAGACCCTACGGCTCACCGCTGCGGTAATGATCAGCAGAGAGGTGGTGCAGGACAAGATCCTGCTCATGGCCAATGGACGGGAGTACCACCTGAGACGGGGGGACAGAGTGTGTCTGTTCCCCTTCCTCAGCCCTCAAATGGACCCACAGATACACCAAGAACCACAGGTACTGATGTGTGCCGGCCCAAAGGTGCACTAACATAGGCTGCGATCAAAGCATTAACAGCACAAACATGAAAGCACTGTTTTTGTGCACGAGATGTTGTAATCATGTAACATTTTGTGGGGTATGGAGCCTGCACCATCATGATGCACCTTTGTACACCTCCATTGTGATATTTTTAAGCCACGTTGTAGTGAACAAAGCAGTCTTGAATTGCATATTGTTTTTAACAGAAGATATGGAGCAGGACAGACATTTGCATGATATTATAATGCACAAATCTAACATATGCCTTCATGTCTTTTTTTTTTTCTTATCTCTTTTTAACAGATTTTCAAGTATAATCGCTTCTTAAATGATGACATGACAGTGACGGAGAAATTCTACAAGGATGGAAAAAGGCTGAAGTACTACACCATGCCCTGGGGTGCAGGGGAAAACAGCTGCGTGGGGAAAGAGTTTGCTGTTAGAGCCATTAAACAGTGAGTGTAAAGAAACAAACAGCTTTTTATTATATTTTTATCTTTCCATGAGTTTTTAAGTGATACATTTACGATCAAAGCATTTCCTGCAATTTCATTCCGATTACCCGACCAGACCAGAAAAAATCCATCTCCACACAATATTCCCCCTATTATCGTTTCAGTCCTGCATTCATGTCCTCTATCATCATTAGCAAGCTGTAATGTAGTAATTGCCTATACTCTGTAATGAACTGTATGAAAGAGGCTAAGGGTGTAACAGGGGACAGTGTCAGTTGGGACAGCGTGTTACAGAGGATAACGGTCAATCCTTCTAATCCACAACACGGGGTTAGATAGGTTAGTTCATGTTGATGTGCAGACTGGGATCTTTGGGAGTCATTCATTTTTAGGCATTAAGCTGTTCATTTCAGATATTCTGATTTTCTGTATTTCACATCGTTTTTGGATTCAACTGGTGAATGTGTGAAACCTGCATTTGCTCACATTAATATTGTTTAATAAGTCCAGTCAATGGTTTGTAGCCTGTTCTAAACTGCTCTGCCGCCATTTGTGTCTCTAGATTTGTGTTCTTGCTCCTGACCCTTCTTGACCTGGAGATGTGCAAACCAGAGGCTAAATTGCCGCCAGTTAATTCCAGTCGCTACGGCTTTGGGATGCTCCAGCCGGACGGAGATCTGCAGGTCCGATACAGATTGAGGAGGACGCAGCATGAAATGTGAATTGATGATCAGTTTAACTGTAAAAAATGTTGATTGATAAACCTTTTTGTTTTATGGACTGTAGCACTATTTATTCTATGTTTTATTTAATCAGTACATCGATATATTTAAATTTTTTGTTTGTTAATATTTTAAATAAAAAGGAATAACAGTAAACTGACGTATTTCTCATTTGTGTTAGACTACAAGTTGCCTCCATACTTTGGGCTACACCTTCTTTAAAGTCCCCCTCCACTCAAAAATAGGTTTTGCTCTGCTTGTTACTTCACTTGTTTGACACACCAGGAGGCTCTTTTCACATTCATCTGCAGAAGGGGGGGAGAGTTTATCTGCTCACCTGAAATCTGAGTTTAAGACGTGCACATACGAGAGGATCTTGGATCACAACTAGTTTGGAAGCATCATGGTTCAGTCATCAACTCGCAGGAACATGATATATACACAGAGAATGGACTTGAAGAGTGAATGAAATGGGAGACATTTCGTGTCCAATAGTTAAACTTTACAAAATAAAATGAAGTGCATATTCATAGATTCTTGATTTCTCAAGGAGGAGATGTCATTTTAAGAACTTCTAACTGGGAAAACCTTTTTCCCCACTACATTTATTTAACTGCTATTGTTACCTCGTAAGATTAAGATCTGACATAAAAACACATGGGTTTAAAAAATGCAATGTATTGGTTCACAACCTTTTTGGCTTGTGACCTCTTACAAAAACAGCAAGTTGGGGCCACTTGCTATGTTTAAGATGTCCATGAGATGTTAGCAGCTCCACCAAAGAGACATTTCCCCTCTAAACCTCTAAGATGGATTCGTGTCAAATTATCCAATATTTCACACAAAAAGAAAACATTTGCACCAAAGTCCGAAAAAATTAATAGAATCTTGTGTTGCAGACCTTTTTGTTCTTCTTCTTTCCTACCCCAGCCCCCCCCCCCCCACAGATGGCAGCCTGATGCTGTAATATATGATAATATATCATTCATTTTTAAGCAGAATGAGTACTTCAGGTACATGTTTCTTCTGTATTTTGAGGCTTTGAATGCAGGACTTTTACTTGTAATGGAGTATTTTTGCATCAATGTCGGCCTGCCGTAGGGGATCTGAATGTCCTACTTCTTCTATCACTAACCCACCTACCATCATCTAATTAAACAGCATTAAGCTGACTAAAGTTCATATTAGAAGCTCGTTTAAATCATTTCCTCTGAACGTGCACTGCCATTGATTTTCGCTCATGTTGTTGGCTCTGTGCCTTCAGATTAGATGACCCGAGATCACAGCCTACATATAGAAGTACCCCTCTCTCTCTTTGTGTGTGTGTGTGTGTGTGTGTGTGCACTATAATCACATCGGGCTTTTATCTAACAGGCACCCGAGACAACGGAGCTCATGCACGAGTCTTCTCATGCAGCCAGGCGTCGAGGCGCGGTGCTGAAAGAGTTAAGGAGATGTGGACGCTGAGCTGCCATGGATCCACCTTCAGACAGATGCGGCGCCTCCTCGCACAGCTGACTGGGAAACACAGGTAGTCCGTCCGAACTGGCCCTTCTCGCCGTACTTGTTGATCTTCGGGCGAAACAGCGGTGCGACATGCAGAGCAGGAACGCGGCGGGTAGGAAGTAGATCCCGCTGAGGATCTCTGTCATGTCGGAGACAGAGGAGGGGGAGATGGATTGGGTTAGACCCTGGCAATAGTAAATCAATAACGACGCCTCCTTGGTTTTTTGTTTTTTGTTTTTTGTGTATTTTTTATTTTTTTGGTTTTAAATGCTGCTGCTTCGTCTCTGTTTGTACCAGCGGACTGACTGTTCCGTGCAGGAGGACAACAGCCCACCACGGTATTTTTCCTCACCTTATTCCCATCTTTGCACGCTGAATCACGCGTAACGTATCGATTGTAATCGATTACCGGCGGCATTTGGCCACTGTGCATTTGAGCTGCACCAATATGGAGCCGGCGACAGCAGAGCAACGCTTCCCGATGGAGGCTTTGCTTTCACGACGTTGCAGTAGGTTTTTAAACATCACGCTGAGCCCGTTATCGTCCTCAGTGCCGCTGCGCACCACAGTGCGGCGTGTGCGCGCGGCAGGAGAGTCTCGGGCTGCCGCCGGTTTGAACGGTGCGTTTGATGCCGAATGGCGAAGCCTCGACTTCACAGGGCGGAGGCTCCTTCGCGTTAACGTTTCTTTGCACTGCCTGTCCAAAAGCTGGCCACGACCATGTCTACAATCCGCGCGTGTCCCGCCCGATTGTGTTTTCGCGAAAGTGGGACAAACTTTGTGCGACAGCGAGCAGCGGTCACATCTGCAGGGCCCGAGGTGCTTGCCGGGCTTCCAACAGGCACAAAAGCAACATGATGTCAAGTGTGACGCCGGAAGGAAGCTAACGCGCTGGGCCCCCCGGGGCGAGGAGGAGACGCAGGGTACGTATCCGCGTCTGAGAGTCTCGGGAGAGGCGCGCCGTGATTCGGGGAGGCAGCCGCGGTTCCTGGTTGGTGTTTCAGCACCGTGAGAGCGGACAGCGCCTCACCGCCCCCCCCCCCCCTCCCAGCACCGCCCGGCATCACAGCAGCAGGGGCCCAAGTGCGAGGGATGACAAACTACTACTGGCGAACACAGGCACCACGGCAGGAGGCGGCCCGAGCTGTGTGCTGTCTGCAGCTGTTGTCGTCAAGACAAACATTTTGTTATTTGTAATAATAGCAGACGCAATAAAAAAAAACAACCCCAAAGAAGTCAGTGCAAGTTGATTTAAAAGTTTCGGTGGGAAGCTGATGACATAACGAGATCATCTTTATATTTTTCTTAATATAAATGTATGATTCTGCAGGCTGCTGTTAGAGGGCATGTTTATTAGATGAGATTCAAATGACTCAAAGACAATGATACTATAGATGATGCTGTAACAGCAGCTGGTGAGTGAAAATCCAGAGATGCTAATGTAATGTATCTGTCCCACATTTCACAGGCCACGAGCCCTTTAAACCAGTGATGTTCAATTGTGGACTTCAATTCGTTCAAAGTCGTTTTTAAAGTTTATTGAAAAGTCTTGGGAAATTATATTCAATGAAGTTTCTCTTTGTACCTGGTTTAGATGATGACAATACAATATTAAGTGAGGTTTCTGTTTCCTTTCCCCCTTCTTAACTCCGGATCCTGCACGTGTGGCTCATCTCAAGAACCCCATCTGAAGGTTGATTTAAAATAATTTTTTAAAGGTGATACTAAAGA
>JAVQJF010083877.1:0-19400 GCA_036023855.1 Gadopsis marmoratus | reverse complement strand
TTGTTGGGTCTGTACATATAGAGTTGGCTTGGACTTGCTCTATATTAACAAGTGCTATGAGATAACTTTGTTATGATATAGCGCTATATAAATAAAATTGAATTGAAATTGAATTGAATCACAAGTTACCACAGTAACATAATGACATTGCTTCTTTTTTCTAGCCAGCAAACACCAATATATTCAGTCTATTATCATATCAACTGGAGAAGCAGTTCCTTGTAACCAGAAAATGTTTGACTTTTAATATTTTAATTAATTTATCATGAAAACGCATTTCATTTCTGTCGATCAACTAATTGTTTAGTACTAATTTTCTGCTGCTTTCCTCCTACTGCTCATTCAGGGTTGGATTGATAACTTCAATGGACCTAGTGGAATATTCATTGCAGTAAGTACTAAATAAAACTGCTTAGGTGGTCCTATATACAGTAATGAGCCTTATTTTCACCAATCTATTCCTTTTTTTATTCATCCATTTATGACTGCTGCATCAGGAAAGGTTACAAACGAAGCTGTCTAAACATAAACTGCAGCGGCTAGCAGGCTACTGATGTATATGTTTTGGTGATCACATCATGTAATTGGCACCAACCCTTCTTGGATCTTAATCTGAAGGCTAGGAAACTGTCAGTTGCATAAATGTTCTTTCTTTGGCCTTTTCCAGGCTGGTAAGGGGATCCTGCGTACGATGAGGGCGTCTAATGACGCCGTGGCTGACCTGGTACCTGTGGACGTGGTCATCAACGCCACGCTGGCTGCAGCTTGGTACTCTGGATCACAGACCCTCAACAGGTTTGAGAGGCACAAACGCGTGTTTTCTCACATACATGTTTTGGTCAATGTTGATTGCACTTTTTTTAAAGTAACTTTCAGTGGATTTACTCTGAAATCTTCCCTCCTTTCTTACAGGCCCAGAAACATTCTGGTTTACAACTGCACAACCGGTGGCATCAACCCGTTTCACTGGGGGGAAGTCGGTATGATGTCATTGTTAATTAAACCAGTCGTGATTTCCAACCTCTGAAATTACAGGAAGAACGAAATTTCTGTTGTATACAGGATGAAACAACATTTTGAACATTAATCGATATTTGCCACTGTCTAAACGGTCACATCAATTTAAAGTTGTAAACATGTGTTGTGCATCTGTTTCATTATGCACGGTTAACTTCAGTGGGTGCACAGAATAATAGAAACAGAACATCTTACAATCAAATGCTACCAAATGCAGTAGTCAATCAGTTAAATCTGTTAGATTTAAAGTTAAAGCCTAGTTTTCATGGATTTGTATGGATTTCACTTGAAAGGAGAACTCTACCAATTTTCAATTATCAGCCAGGTCTTGGAGTACTACTCCATATGTGGAAAAGTTGTATAAAGCCTTTTGTGGCTCCAGAAGTAGCTGTGTGAAATCTGATTCATTTCCTCAAGTGATGCCAGTGTTTTTATTTTAATTTTAATAGTTATGAGTGCAGTGTTAAATTGGTGGAGTGCTCCTAAGGATTTCACCTCCATGTTGGCTTAAAAGCAGAGGTTCAAAGTTCCTTCTTGACCATGGCAACAGTAGTTAATGAAACATCAGAAAACTATAAATGCCAGCATCTACAATTCTGTGACAACTGCACAAACTCCTCCATCTGCTGAGGAAGATCGTGCGACACAATCAAAAGCTCCGGAACAATGATGGTATTGCCTTTTGATACATTTGAACACTCGAGGGAAATATACTAGCATTTGCGTTTGCTGCAGTAAATCTAGGTTATAAAAGCCATTAGTTTACCAGATGAGATAATTTCATTCTTCGAAAGGTTGTGACAAGTTTGAAAGACTTATTTCGCCAGCAGGACCAAAGCGTAGAAACATGAGAAATGTATTTAACTGACTTGTGTTAAACAACCTTCTGTTTCTTAGAGTACCATGTAATATCCACATTCAAGAGGAACCCCCTTGAGCAGGCTTTTCGTCGGCCCAATGTTAATCTCACATCCAATCACCTAATCAATCAGTACTGGATCGCCGTGAGCCACAAGGCTCCGGCCTTCCTCTATGATCTGTACCTCAGGCTGATTGGACGAGAGCCCAGGTAACCTCACCGCCGACTCGAGCGCACCGCACCTCTGCTATTTTAAAGGCAACCCCCCCCCCCAACACGCGCACACACATCTCTGCTGCTTTAGTCCTGTCACTTTTTTCTTTTATGTAGTAGTCTAACGTCGTAGCTGCAATGTGTGTAGTTTTGTGGGGAGTTGAAGAATGTATAACCCAGCTGCTCTCCTGCACATACTGATGGGTTCTACACTCTACATCGAGCTATTTGCAATGTTAGTGTTCTTAGTTGGGTTCCCGAAATGTCAGCACGAAGGTCATCTCAGTCCAGCTGATAAATCGACTAAGGTGGACTTCAGTCTGAAGATGCCTTTGGGAACCCAACACAGGTGTTGGCCCTTTGAAAAACCTCTGCTAGCGGCTGAATTGTCACAACAGTGAGTTCAGTGAACTGGATTTGTCGCCTTTGTAAAATCCAGATACTTAGCACTTTAGATGTTATACTGCTAATGACATGCTAGCAGGGGTCAAGCCATTACACAGGGCCTGCATCTTGCCTAGTATTAGAAACACGTGTCCTTCTTCATCTCGTCCTTTGTGTCCTCCTTGTCCTGTTGTGTGTATCTCTCTCCTACAGAGTACTGTATAAACATGACCTTCAAGACCAATCCCTTAGAGCAGGCTTTCAGAAGGCCCAATGTCAATCTGCGCTCCAACCCCTTTACTAATCAGTACTGGACCACTGTCAGCCACACGCTCCCAGCCCTGCTCTATGACGGCTATCTCAGGCTGACAGGCCGCAAGCCCCGGTAAGGTTGCTACTGCCCCCTGCCAGTCAGACCCCACCTTTCCCACAAACCTACCCTTCCCTACTGTGTTTGCTTTTTTTAAAAAATTTTTTTTTATTGACTGACTGGTTATGTAGGAGGAAGGGTGCGGGGCAGCAGAAACAAAGTTTGCAGTGTCTTTACTTGACCTCATGGCATTAGCTGGACTTTCAGTGTCATGACGACACAATTTGGCTTCTATAAGAGCATGTTTTTGGCTTTGCTCTGTTTCTGGGAAACGCGTTTTTTTTTTTTATATATATAACTTTTTTTTTAAGGAAGACTTTCCTTTTTGTGAATATGCCATGCTGTGAACATCCATTATTGCCATCCCTCACTTCTCACCCAATCATGGAAAATCCTGGCACCACGGGACTTCTTGGTCATGTAAAACAATAAATAACTTGTGTCCAGTCGGAGACAGGTCAGGTCCCACTGTATACAACCCCTTTTGCATGTTGTTTGATATCCACATTTGTGTTCCCTTTACTACAAGCCACAGGTATTTCAGACATTAAATGTTAACTGCCAAGTATTCCTCCTCAATACACTTTTTTTGGCTGAGTTTCAGTGTTTGGCTGTCTGAAATTAATTTGGCTTAGTAGCTAACTCACATTTTTTAGGGGTGTGATTAGAGCCGAGTTGGGTATGTCACCAGCTGTAAGTGATGGCCTCTGTGTGCTGATCAATCATGCATGCTTGTTGCATCCTCTGACTCATTCGCCTTCACGGGAGGAATCTGAGTCATCTCAATCTGTGTAAATGACCACATTGGATCCAAAATGTAATAGGCCTATCATTGGACTAAACTTAAATTAATTTTTTTATTCATATCAAATTGAAACAGTTGCCACCATGCACTTCAAATACTGTTAAATTGTTACTTGGAGAACTTTAATTTTTAAAAGTTCAGTAAATAACACAGTGCAGTTTGAAGACTCAGACCCTCTATTAATCCTCACAAGAAATGCATACTGCTGTTTTTACATTCCCTCCATCAATTCTCATCCTAATTGCCACAGCACTTTAACTGGTGTTGAATGATCATTTAAATAATACCCTACATCATACTAACACAAACAACTGGATTTGGACTTGTGTTGACAGGGCGACAATATTGTATACATAGGAAGTCTGTGTCCCTGGGACTTGACAGGAAAGCAGATTGTTCATTTTGTGAGTTTAAATTATTTTGGCTAAAATGGTGAATCCGTCAAATTAAATCCAGTTAGTCCTCAGCAGATGTGTATCAGTCTCTGTCCCCAAGGGAGTAATCACAGGCCTGACTACTTAGTCCTATGACAAAGTTTGGACAACCCTCTTGGCTATTTGAGGACATTTTAAGTGAATCATCATTTGTTCTACAAAGCTGGTTCATAAATTTACATTCTTGTCTACACTATTGTCGTTCTTATGACCGAAATTAAGTCTGATTCAACTGAAATTGCAAATTGTTGCTGTCCAATGAAAACCACATCTCCCATTTTGGTAAATATTTGTTCTATTTCTCGACCTGAAGGATGAAAAGAATTGTCTAGTACTTTAGTGGCGTTAAAATGAGAAGATCAATGCCACACTCATATCTGTATGGAAAATATGAAGCTGCAGCTGCTTAGCTTAGCATAAAGACTGGGAATGGAGGGAAACTGCTAGCCTGGCTCTGTCCAAAGGTAACAAAATTTGACTACAGTGCTAGCACCTCTTAAACCCACTAATGAACACACGTTTGTTTAAAACATACAAAAAGTTACTGCTCCCAGGAAAGAAATGGTCCAGCACACAACTCCCCCCATAAAACAGCAAGTTGTCAGGGGTTTTCTCTTTGTTTTGGTTGACATTTTGGAGATGTGTGGTTTTCACAGGACAGTGATTCATTGTAGGCAAACGCATAGCAGTGTATAGCTGAAATGATTACCTGCATGTATTTCAGCTCTATATTGCTGCAAAGTAGGGCTGTCACTTTTTCCAAAATCATGTTAAAAAGAATTTGGTATGACAGATTTATTTTATTAACTTCAGCCGTCTAGCATATAAATCTTGCTATCTTATCACCCTGTTATTTTTATGAGCTTCTGGCAATGGGCCTTCTGAGTGTGGCAAATACTAGGCAGTCAGACGAGGTTGTACGCTTTAGTTGCTCTGCTCGTCTGTGGTGCCTCTGCTGCCTCACTTGGGTGGTAAACTAGCAGGTGAGTCCACGGATTTCTTGTCGTAGAGTAAGACAGCTGCTTTGTACAATGTCCACATGAACAGCCATATATGTGTTACTTTACCATCTACGATGTAGAACCCAAAATACTACGTCTCTGCTTGCTAGTTTCGGCTGATGGAATTGTGTGAATTTTAGAACGACCTCTGCTGGCTCACAAGGCAAACAACTTCAAATGGTCTGTTGGCTTATAAACTATAAATTCTGACTTCAAAAACAGGTCATTACAGGTCAAAAATTAACTACATTTGAATGAAAATTCAAATTTTGAATATAAAGTGACCGCCCTACTACAAATGCACATTTGTGTTACTCTAACTTTGCGGTTTATTTTTGTAGTTAAAATTTAATTTAACTTGCCTCTGCTCTCTCCTCCTGCAACACCATGGAACCCTGACCTGCACTTCATTATTTCTCCTGTCCTCATCCGCAACACACTCAATTCCTCCCATATTCTCTGCCCACCCCTCCTGCTCTGTCAATCCATTTTTTTTTCTCTCGCTCTCTTCATCCCACAACCTCACTACTCTGCTTCTTTACCTGTCCACCCTCTTCCTGCATTGACCCTCTTCAAACTTTTTACAATCATTTTCTCCCTGGCCCTACACCTCTTTTATTCATTGTTCTTATCATCCTCCACCCTATTGCGACACCCCTTCCTCTTCCAACTTGTCTTCACCGCTGATTTTTACAGGATGATGAAGACAATCACTCGCCTCCACAAAGCCATGATGGTTCTGGAGTATTTCACCAGTCACTCTTGGGTGTGGAACGCTGACAATGTGGCCATGCTAATAGCTCAGATGAACCCCGAAGATAAGAAGGTAGGGAGGACACGGATGACTGATATTGAAAATGGGTCTCTTTCCTTCTGTTCCCCATGTCCACCCCCACCACACAGGAGACCTTTACACACTGTAGAGATGGCAGACAGATTTACCACTCAGTGCATTAATGTCTTATAGTGGGCTGACAACAATAGAATGACTCATTCACTGGGGATGTCAGTCTGTAGTGAACAGAGACATTGTTCATGATAACTGTCTGGTGGAATCGGTTTCTGAAGGGCATGTTGGTGGACTGACTTTTACTTATGTCCTGTTAACCCATTGGACCTAATGTTTCTGAAAACTGACATTTTGTCTTTGTTGTCTTGCCGGAAGGATATCGGAAGACGAAATCTAATTCTGTGTAATGAGTCAGATAGTGTTTTAAGTTTATCATTTAGAAAGTATCTCTTAAAATTGGTTTTGATTCTGCTGTGCCTTTCCTCCCACCAAAAAGCTAGAGGCTGCTCGTGGGTTCAGAACCTTTTATTTCCCTGAGTGTTGACTGAAAGGCAGTTGCTCTCAGCCAGTGATCAAATTTATTTTCCCCTCATAGTGGAAGGCAAAGCTGGGTGCTCAATTAGGCAGAAGCCAGCTAGAACTCTGCTCTGCAGGTCCAAATTACAGCCAGCTGCAGCTCAGTGCCTGTTACTCATTTTCTCTTGGATAGATCCTCATGCAGACATCCTTTTAAGCAATTTAAAAAAAAAAAAAATGGTTTGACTCCCATTTGCTTCTCCATATTCTGCGTAGTGAAATGAACTTCTGAAATTTTGCAATAAATAATGCAGATGCAAATTCTAAACTCAATGATGGTGAATTTAATTTATTATGTTGTTAACAACTGTGGTTTTCCTACTATGACAAGTCAATAGGTCTGCTATGAGAAAGGCCTGCAGTCTCTTATGTTGCTCAGGGAAATGCTGCACAACAAGCAGCATTACAATTTCCTGTTTTTTCTCTGGTTTCATGACGGAACGGATATATTGGCAGACCAAAATTATCTTATCTTAACCTAATTCAGATACATTTACATCAGTGCGCATGCTGGCAGACACACAAATGGACAACAGTACACAAATGTGTTTTAGACGCAATTGTGGCATGGCTCTATTGTTGGCAATGATGGTTTATTCGTTGATCAAGACGGATGCTATATCAACCTTTGGATGCATTGCTGTGACATTCATGGTCCCCGGAAGATGAAGCCTTCAGACTTGATCATGTATTTTCCTCCAACCCCATGAGCAGGTCAAATGATTTCACTTAGCCTGCCAAATGGCTTTACATCTCCTAGATGGGTTGGTAAAATATTTTATACAGATATTCAGGGGTCCCAGAGGAGGAATCCTGCTGACTTTGGTTTGTTCTAGAGCTGCCATGAGGTTGACATTTTCAGTTTTGTACAAATATTGGATGGATTATCATGAAATTTCGTACATATATTCCCTAGAAGATGAGTTTGTTTGACTTGGGCGATCCCTTGACTTTTCATCTAGCGCCATCATCGGGGCAAAAATGTTTAATGTCCAATACTTTGGTTTATGACCAAATGTCTGCAAAACTAGTGACCTTCACATCTGCCTGAGCTGTGCTTCATGTTTAAATGATAGCATGCCAATAGGTGAAACTAATATTGTAAATGTTACAGCTAAGAATTTGCATGTTGTCTGACACTGGATATTGCCATGCTAACATTATCGTTTAGCTCAAAGCACTACTGTGCCCGAGTATATCCTCACAGAGCTAACACACTGACCTGGATTTTTCTAATTTCAAGTTTAAAATGGTCTGTGTGTTGTGATTATTGATGGTGTCTAGTGTTGATAGTGACTTATATATACTGTTGCCTTTGTTGAAAAATGGCTAAAATGTCTCTCTGTTTTTTTGCACTCAAATATCTGTTGGTACCAGCCAAATCAATAATTTTGTAATCTCATATCTCGGATAATATCATTGTTGAAGACTACACTTCACACACTCAGTCACTGAAAGGTTCACATTTTAAACTTAAAGTTTACTGATGATGTTTGTATTTCTGTAGGTGTTCAATTTTGATGTGCGTCAGCTGCACTGGGCAGAGTACATGGAAAGTTACTGTATGGGCACCAAAAAATATGTCCTCAATGAAGAGCTGTCAGGCCTGCCTGCTGCACGCAAACACCTCAACAAGTAAGAATCTATGGAATCAAATCTGCTATTCTGCCAACATAAACAGATGGGATGAAATTCTACATGTGATGAGCTCTTTGGCAACTGTCTTTCTCTGTAGCGAGTAGGCAGCTTTTATTTCATGACCATACAGTAGATACTCTACTCTCTACATTAGCACTTAAATCTTTTTTTTTTTTGTAAAGTACTTCAGTTCATCCTTAATTAACAACGGTTTTTTTTACATTAGTCAGGAATAGGTTTATCTTTTTGGGTTTTTTTCTCCCCAGCCAAGTTGGTCTTCAGTTTCATTCTGAGTGGGTAGTACACAGTGCCAGTAAATCCTCTCTGATTTAATAAAGCTTGTGAATAACTTTAGCAAGCAAACATTTTCAAGGAATTAAGAGAGGGCATTACTTAAAATGGCGCATCTAGCATTTGTGTAAAAAAACAAACTGGATTTGTGTTCAGAATAAAAATTTAAAAAGAAACATTCCCACTTGCAAACCTAAAATTGGAGTCCCTTTTTGAAGTCTGTGATCTTAATTGTGCGTCTGCTTTGCAGGCTGAGGAACATCCGCTACACCTTCAACACCATCCTAGTGGTGCTCATCTGGCGTGTCTTCATCGCCCGATCCCAGATGGCCAGAAACATCTGGTACTTTGTGGTGAGCCTCTGCTTCAAATTCCTTTCCTACTTCAGAGCTTCCTCCACCATGAGATAATGCGCCTGGGACAAGATGGCAGAGGGGCAGAGAGATGAGGACAACACTAGCTGTGGATGATGAGGTGCCTGATCTCAAAGCCCGTAAAATGGTACCATGCGATTTTTGCCTCCGAGCCCCGTGTTTGCCCCGACACTCTAGGATTAAATGGAACCATTACACCATGAACAGAGCTACTGGATGAGCCTGGAGTCCACATCGGTCTAAATATTGCATATTTCAGATCTATCTAACCTGACCTCTAGCATTTAATGGATTCATCTCGCATCTATTTCACTCAGACTAACAGCACTAGGACTAGCTAAAGAAGCAGGATCACACGCCTTCATTCTGTGCATTTCCAGTCAACTCAGTCCCCCTGTAGGCCCCTTTGTTTTTTTTTTTTTTTTTTTAAAGCTCCAGGCCACCCAAACTTGCTCAACGGTCTGCTCGCCTGCCTGCGCTAAACAAGGCTATGCATTGGATGATGCTGTGCTGCAAAACTCCTCAGCTCATTTTGAGTCGGTCCAGGCTTCCTATTCTGTTCTAATCGGCCATTGAAGAATAAACCACTCCACCTGCCATGAAAGTTATATTTTTCTCCTGTCACCTGAAAACATAACTCTAGTTTCTTTGTTTTCCTGTTTTCTTCTCCTTTGAGCTTTGGTCATTTTTATGCTAGGAAGGCATGTTGAAATGTTATGATAAACCAGTTTCAAAATTTTATAATAACCTGGGTTTTTCTAGGCTTTTCATCGGATTGCAGCTTTCACTAGCTAAAGCATAAGCTACACTTTGCTTCTGAGGCATTGGAGCTGGTTTTTCACATTTGATTGGAGGCAGATGAAGGATGATTCTGTACTGACTTAAACTCTGTCTTGCCCTCTTGCCCCCATCCCCAAGACGAAGCCATTTTAACCAGTGTATGACAGTTGCACTGACAACTTGGCATAAAGAGAAAGTTGACATTGCAGGGGTTTGGGGGTGTGTGTGTTTGCTGACCCATGCCCCGCCAAGAGTTGTCATTGGCTTTCACTCTTCCGCTTGGACTGCAGTGAGTAGTTCCCCCAATTATGACCAAGCACAATGTAGATTGTAATATGATGGCTATCCAGTGCCTACAGATTATCAGCAGATCTTGCAAATCAAGCTTCTTCTACAGGTTTATTTTTTTGTTAATATCTGAAAGCCATTTTTGATGGTCTTGAAGCTATTTTTGCCAAAATACCTCTTAGCTAACAGACTTGTAGCTCAGTAAGGGGATGAGACATGTGGAGTGAGAGGTGAGATATTGTCACTTTTGGCTTTTTCTCCATTATGCTTCAGTACAAACGTTCAGTACTGGTTGACATGTTGAGTCATGGATTTACACTGTAGGCGATGACTTGCATTTATTGGTCTTTGTTGGTCTTCTATTCAGGTAGAGCTCACTATCTTTGAGGAAGGTTAAAGGTGTTTTTTTTTGTTTTGTTTTTTTCAGTTCTGTGATAAAGTAACCTTTATGGGTCATAGTTTGTCATGTTAAATTACTCAGTTGCTTCTGTAAATACAGATATGTAGGATGTGTCATGCTGTTTATAACCTGTTAAACTCTTGGCCCTTTCTATTGCCTTCATCCTTCTGTCTTGCTACATAAGACATTTGCCTTTTACAGAATTTGCAACCTTAGCTGAGACTGCATGCTTTCTGCATCAACTTTCTCTGGGTTTTTATAGGAATTGACCCTCGTTGCCATATTAGGTCATCGGTTAACATACCTGAGGTTTACCAGTGCACTTTGTTATATTTGTCTTGTCCGTTAACTATTTCACACTGCAATGTTTGAAGAAGCAGGATGTGGCCGCGTTCTGATATTTGGATGCGCTTGCATGTGTCTTCAGTGTCTTAGGCCATAGCAACTTCAAACACCTAATGTGTCCTGTCAGTGTCCTGATTCATTAAGAAATGTGATGATTTTATTATGTTTGCCTCTACTTTTCACTCACACAGCATGAGCCATTTTACATAGGGATCATGTGACTTGGTGGAAAGATGCACCCTTTTGGAAAGATGTGTGAATCGTGCCTGAAACTTTCTGAATAGTCTAACAATGTGAAGAGAGAGCAATCAGATCTGTTTTCTAATTATTTTGTGTACATCAGCTCTATTTAGGTAAACCTCCAAAATATAACAAAACAGATGTATTTTTATGCTATGACATTGTGTGGCTATTTTACTGACAAAGCATATTGAACCACCTTCATCTGCTGTAAATCTTTAGAGTAAATATATAAACACAAGTGCAGTATGTTCATACAGTAGCTGCATTTAAGTGTTCTAAGTTGCTTGTCATTTGACTTGACTGTGTATGTACTTTGTTTTTCTCTCTGAATGTAATAGAATAACACAGCCTGACTTGTTTGCACAGCCAGAATCATCCTCTGACTCCTGGAAAATAGAAATTAACAATACTGTAATTGCCTGTGAGTTTGTAATCAAGGGTCTGTTCATTGGAGTGCCGTGCAATCATTTTTTGCTGTTGTGACTCCATTTCCTTGTGACGGTGCGAGTGAGTAGGTCTGTTCTGTGGTGGTGAATGACCTTCGTGCTCCCGTTTTTAAGTGTTGTGGGGGGATCAAAGCAATGGTGTCTAATTCAGGGTTTTGTGTGAGTGAGATGAATGGGTTCTTTTCTCATGTTTTAGTGTCGGGAACTACTGAATCATAGCAATGTTTTGTTCCTCAAAGGCATTATACACCAGCTTTAACTCCACTAGGAATAAATCCTAAATAGTCACACTGATCCATTCTTCAAATCCCTGAATGCCCCTGAAAAATCATGGTTTCAAATCTTTAAAGTTTAAAGGAATAGTTCGACATTCTGGGAAATGCACTTATTTCCTTTCTTCCAGAG
This sequence comes from Gadopsis marmoratus, assembly GCA_036023855.1. Classification (NCBI taxonomy): domain Eukaryota; kingdom Metazoa; phylum Chordata; class Actinopteri; order Centrarchiformes; family Percichthyidae; genus Gadopsis; species Gadopsis marmoratus. Next base: position 7,741 of record JAVQJF010083877.1, on the reverse strand, counting down.
TTGGACGAGAATACCACGTTCATATTTGTCCATTCGATATGAATCTACAGCCTGCAGCTGCTTAGCGTAGCCGAAAGACTGCACACAGGAGGAAATGGCTAGCCTGTTTGGTTCATGGTGTTGTGACTCTCAAAACACTGCAATGTCTTTACACTTTTTGTACAAATGATTAAGATGCATGTTAATTAGTGAGCTTTAGAGGTGCTGATAGGTAGATTTTAATACCTTTTGGACAGAGCCAGGCTAGCTGTTTTTCCACTCTTCCAGTCTTTATTCTAAGCTCCAGCCACGCATTTATTGTAGATGAGTGATCAATCTTCTCAAACAAGTGTATTTACCTAAATGTTGAGCTATTCCTTTATATTTAAAAGGGGGGGCCCCTAAAGTATTACTTTTGAAAATGTAACTAATCTGCATCATCAGGACTGTGGGATCAGATTTGATTGACGCTCAGATACAGAAATCTCGTGTGAAATAACATGTCAATGTTTAAAGGGTCTTTTAAAGAAAGTTGTCTGAATAATGGATCACAGCCTTAGGAACTGTCATTTGGTTCTGGTGCATAAACTGATTTTATGTATATGATCTATTTTCTTCAGTTTTTCCATCAGAATTTTGTAGGACTAAATTCTCATATAAAACTCATTTTCCTGTTAAAGCTTGTGTTGATGCACTGTTTCCATGAAGTAGAAATGTTACCAGTCTGTTTTTTTTCTGTTTTGTTTCCTCTCCTCCTGTGTTTCATATTTGATGGCCTGTGTATTGATCACTTGCATCAAATTGAGTGGTTGTGGTGATTTCAGTTTTGGTTTTGTTTTTTACAACATGGGTCCATAAGCTTACGCTGTACTGAATGCTAATAAGTTTTCTGAGGTTGCAATTCCATTCGGACTGGTTAGTAGTGTCCATGAAATGTGATGTTCATGTGGTTCATGAGGTGACTCTTGTTTCATCGCTCTACTTTGAGCAACGTGATTCCAGAATGGGGAAAAGGAGTTCGTCACAATTATTGTAAATGTGAAACTCCAAAACTAAATCAATGGGTGCCTTTTTGTTTGTAAACCAAAAAGGAATAAACTGTTTAATCCTCTTGCTGATTAAGATTTTATTTCCCCTCTTTTTTTTTTCTTTTTCTTTTAAGTCTCGAGACTCAACCATGGATGTATAAGACCAAACAGAATAGGGTGGTGCTGGTCAGCCTAGCTTTCAGTTTTCCCAGTGGTCACTGTCCCAGAGAAAGTCCCTGGGGCCCAAAAAACATTTCCCCATAGACTGCATTGTAAGAGAGGTCTATAAAACTGACGGGACACTTCCAACTGCAAAAGGGGTCAATTATGACTCTTTGATCCATTAAATTTGTAAAACCTTACTGCAGCAGTAAAATCTGATGTCTATAAGACGAGGGGGGGTGAACATCGAGCGTATTCAGTGGGCTGCATAACTTGGAAGTAAATCATGCCGCTAGGAAAGGTTTTTGGCACATTTACCAGGCGAGCAATTTTCACTGGACTGAATAGTCGCAATCTTTGGGTGGTGTAACAGACTCAACTCACTGTGACTGCATGATTGACAGTGAAACAAATGAACAATTGGTCTTAAACTGTCCAGCTGACCCGTTTCCTGTGGTGCATAACAGATCTGTCCTCTACCTCGTGCACTGAATCTGGAAGCCAGACTAACGTGGAAGCTACTGAACAGCTCCATTAAGATTTAATACTCCCTATCATTTTGGATGGCTCAGTTTTCATTTTCTAGAAATGACTAGAGGGCCAGCATTTCTGGTAATTCCCCCCCCCCCCCCCGAGGAAGACTATCGGTGCCATGGTAACCTTTAACTTCTGCACATTTTCGTAGTTGATGTAAACTCTAAAACGTATTTGAGTGGTGTAGTTTGTTTAAAAAGTGATCACTTAAAAGTCATGAAAGAGCGGTATGTCTGACTGTAAACCTATACAGGGACAAGTAACAGGATTACTGCTTTGCATAATTGCTGCGGTGTCGGATCATTGCCCTCACTTGACTGTGGTTGCCAAGCAAGCTGATGCTGGAGATTGTCTGGATATTGTTTCTCACTGCAAGTGGAGAAGTTGCGCCATCAATCCTCACTTTAGAGACAGTTGTCATGTATGGTAATTGTGCACGTTTTGGTGGGTTCAAACTGAAATGGAACACAAGAATCGGGTAAATTGGATTTGTTCGGTGTAAGCAAGTAGAATTGCAGCCAGAACATAAAAGTGGACTACAAATGTCCAGAAGTAGCTACAGAAACAACCATTCTGTATACGTGCAATGTGAAGATCCATTCATTTCCTTTCGCAAGTAGTAGAAACACTTGTTCAATACTCGCTCATATGAATGTAAAAAAGATGAACGCACAGCAAATATACTGTACAAGTGCACAGTTGCATTATACCCATGGAAGCCCATTTCTGCCAGGAAGACATCGTGATTAAGTTATTCAGTTAATTTATTAGTTGTCCGGACACTTCATATAGAGCAGGTCTAGAGCATACTCTTTATAATATCAAATATACATGTGTGCTACAAAATACTTGTAATTTTAAATTATGATATACTAACTTAAAGAATGTATGACTATGCAATATTTGTTTACAACTGTTGGATGCAAGATTTCTCCTCTTCCACTATGAGCCGACTGTGCTCTTAAAACGTCACGTTTCTGCATCACGCCTTTTGTACGTTGTGTGTATATTTGGGACCATAATTGGCTTCTATTTGCGATGTTGGATCTTACTGAAAGACTGATTTAAGAAAAGCGCAAATACATTTATAACCTCTTCAAGAACTTTAACAGATGAATGTGAAAACGGTCTTCTAGTGTCAAACTGCACATCCATCATCGGCACAGTGAAGCTCGAACAGCCAAGTGAGGTAATGAGCAAAATGTAATTTTTGAATTGAGGGAGACTTTATTTAATTTTTAATTGATATTAAGTCAACTGTCTTTTTTGTGACTTGTGACTCAAGTCAGTGAGTATGTCATCATTTTAAACTGGTATGGAATTATTTTCACTTACCTTATAATTTTTACTTGCATCTTACTAAGTCAATTTTTTACTTTGAGTGTTTTATTACGCCTATCTATTCATATGGGGGTTTTTTGGGGGGTGGTGGGGGGTTTCTCATACAAAAGTGGGCTTCCATGCACTCAGGACCAGGTAGCCTACCTTTTTATCTTTAAACGTGAGGTGGGTTAGCATTAATTAATTTAATACACAAGGGTTGACGCATACTTTCAGATTAAATGAGCCGTTTATGCTCTCAGGACTCATAAGGCTGGAATAAACTACTGTATAATGATGACTCATTGAAGCAAATATAGATGTACAAGTTGGGTACTTTCAGGTATCTGATGAATGAAACTATGCATGGTCGATATACACTGATCAGCCATAACGTGACAATTTGGCCCTTGTCAAAGTCGCTCACATCCTTACGCATCCCCCCCCCCCCCCCCCCCACACACACACACACACACACACACACACACACACACACACACACTTACAGGTGCCATTGTAATGAGAGCTTCAGTTTTTTAAACCAGACATTTGTTTTATCATTCTGTCCTGACATCTACATGTGGGAAACAAACCCCATGTGATAAACAAAGCCCCGAATGTGAACAAACAAGCATTTTGGAAGCTGATTTTGTCCACGAATGCCCTTTCTTAATTTTAAGTTATGTCACTGTTGGCTATGTAATGCTGCACACAACCTTGTGCTGCTCTTTGGCATCATCCGAGCTCAAAGACTTTGAATACGCTGATAAAATGCCTCTGCTGGCTCCGGCTTTACATAAAGAATTCATGGACATTAAATGCCTTCATAACTCTCTGATGCTCTGGAGTGAAGGCGGAGACAAATGCTCCGACACTAATCTGAATTTATGTATGAGGGTGGAACTGTCTTGACATACAGTACTTCCATGCAATGCGTGGGTCATCAAATGCTGAAAACAGGCCTACGGTGGGAGCCCTCAGTAATTTATGCTCCTCTGCGCAACACCTGGCAACTGTGGCCCGGCAACCGTTCCAAGCACTGAGTCACAACCAGCTGCGCGTGCCCCGTGGGGCCTGGGCCACTGGGCTGCATAAGCAGGAACCAGGGGCTTACAGGGCTCACAGTGGGAGCCCAGAGGCAGAAAACACACACACACACACACACTCACACATACTCACACATGCTCTCATTGAACATCTATGCTGTTTGATGAATGGTAGTGTGAGGGATTTTTAGCACTTAAAATAATACTCTGGTTCATTTTTGTATATAAAGCTGTCCATCTTGCTTCTTTATTGCAAACACAATGGTGATTAAATCTATAATCTGTTTATTAAAGCCTTTAGATTTGCTGCAGGGTGAGTCTTCACTGCCTCTCAGGAAGCGATGCAATCAAATAGTTTGCTGGGTGGAACTGGAAACTAAGTATGTATGGTGATATGTCAATGTTGTATTTACAGCTTGTGCTGCCCCCAAATGGACAAAAACTTGCTGACACGGAAAACCTCCTGAATCCTGCTTTAGGTTTGGCAAGTCATTATCACCAACACTTCTCTAAATGGAAGCAAAAGTTTGATGTGAAAACGTAAATGACAGATTAGAGATTAGATAAGATTAGACCTGAAAACAAAAATTAAATCAATTGCTTACCCAGGCTGTTGGAATGGATCAAGGCCCAAATGCACTGAAAGCTATAACTGGTGTTCCTCATATGACGTACGCATCAACTGGAGGCATCAGATCTGAAATGCCAACACAGAACAGCAGAGCCAGCAGTATTTTAGAGAAAGGACGCTATTTAGGCAAGAATTGTGTATATTACAGATACCTCCATATATTTTCTATACATTTCTATTTGAGTAATGGTATATGAGCTGCCAGCACCAGAGCTTTGGTTGCTCGGCCCTCATTTGATGCTCCAAAATCGAAAAACATGGTCACAGTGCCTTGACACGCCTTGTAACGCTTTTGGTGTGCGTTCGTCCATTTCTAACAATAGTTCACTTCAGCGCATCAGTTTGTGTGACATTGTCGACAACTTTCATTGGAACTACTTCCAACCAAAGAAAAACATTCAAAGAAATGTGGGTTGGGTATTTTTTTTTTTCCCCCTTTAAACGTATCAATGTCACCCATTTTATTATATTCACTGAAGATCAAAGGAGAAAACACAATAAAATACTGGCCCCACTTGACAAATCACCTCTGGGGAATGTAGTGCACAAACTCCAGGACACAGTTAAGTGAGAATATTGTGGATTACGCCTTTTAAAGATGTGGAAGTAAGTCACCAGTATGAGCCATAAAAACTGCCCCCTAGACCTTCTCTTGCTCCCACACAACGGACACAATCTTATCTGTTTTATAAGTGTTAAACTCCCTGATCTCCTCTGCACCTCATCCTGCCTCTTCTGGGACATTTGTAGATACAGCTTGCTGACTGACGCACTATTTGTAGAAAGGGTACATGAAAGTGACATTCTGGCAAGAATTGTCACACCACTGCTTCACAAAGAGCTGCTGTTTGAAACGTCATTTTTACTTATCAACCAGATTTGTTGGCAAAACGTTGTGACAGCTAACCAATGCTTTTGTAAAACCTTTTTAAATGTTTGTTTACCTGCTTTGGCCACATGTCTGACTCACAGCAGTTAAATCAAAGTCTTATAAAGCTTTATATCTTATAAAGCTGTGCCTCAAAGGTCACGCTGACCACCACAGGCTGTCTGGGGTTTTCAAGGCTGTCGCAATGAGCTCTTTGACATTTTAACTGCTGCAGACCTAATACGGTTTTTCCCGACCTTTTTCAATCGAGTCAAACGCAGAGGAAAAACAACTGAATCCAGAATTTAGACGTCGTCTGCTTTTCTTTCCTTTTTCTCCATCTGCATCTACGTCACAACGGTAACAATTAGCCTCCCCCGGTTGTTCGCCTGCATTTTATTACTGCTTCTCCTCTTTGGATGTTTTACAGCAGCTCGGCTGTCTGCGTCTTTGCAGTATGTGCGCAGCTCCACGCACCACAGAACAGTTGACCTTGAGAGTGCCAACACTTTGCCTCAGCGGGCTACTGCAGCTCCTTTTGTTGCGATGCTTGGACGCACCAAGCTCCCGCTGCAAGATATTTACTGGCTTGTTAATGAGTATGCCCTCGCACACACCCGGCTCTATAAGCCACTCTGTCTACCCAGTAGGACCCATTCGTGATGTGTGCGCTAGTGATGAGGACCGCTGCCTCTCTGCTCTCTCTCTGCGTTTGGCTGAACAATGCTGCTCCAACAGGTGAGTGATAGAGTGGGTACCAAACACGGGAAGGCAGATATGACTCTTGTCTCTTGTCTTTAATGAACACAGTTATGCATTTAAGACACTGAATGTGAGAAGTCTGAGAAGATTTCATCCTGTCTGTCAGGGCCAAAGTGTGGGATTCCTCAGGTGTGGAGCCCGATGGCTCCCTCTCTGAGGGTGGTTGGAGGGACCGAGGCTGCATACGGCTCACATCCATGGCTAGTCAGTGGTCTTCCCTTCTTCTCTGGAAAAACTGTCTAGCTGCTATTTCTTTGCTGAGCAGCCATTTGCTTGTTGTTTCTGTCTGGTGCACCCTGATGGCTAGATGGTTAGACAGCATGCTAACACAATTCACTGACATATTAACTAAATATGAACTGTGTGTACATTTCTCTACTGCTGTTAGCATAAAAGCATGGAGCTAAGATAACATGGTAAATGTTAAATACTAGCTGTTAAGTTTCAGCTGCCCTGTTAGCATCTTAGCTTGGGGCGGCTATTCTCGCTTCAAGCCTTTCAAGTTTGCTGACATGGGATAAGGGATAACGCACAGTAGACTACGCTTTGTCGTGGATTACAGTGTCATTGTGAGTTTAAGGTTATGAGAATTTCTATAAAACTTGTGTTCTCTACACTCAGGTTTCCCTGCAGAACAGGGGCTCTCATTTCTGTGGAGGGGCCATCCTGACTGATCGCTGGATAATGACTGCTGCACACTGCTTTGCATCACTCTCAAAGTACTGTTTACAAGTAGCTCTTTGTGCCACAAGTGCATAATGCTTATTCCTGATCTGTACTTTTATTGTATGAACGTTACAATAGATTGTCATGATTCTACTACTTCTCTGCTCTGTCTAGAGAGTTTCTTAGTGGTGTGAGAGTGGTGGTGGGGGAATTTGACCAGAGAGTGGCTGATGAAGAGGAGCAGGTCTTTCTTATCAAGTCTGTCTCAGTCCACGAGAAGTACCATCATGCTTTGCCGATGAGCTACGACATAGCTCTGATGGAGTTGGATCAATGCATTCGACTGGGCAGGTTTCCATTCTGATGATTAGTATATACACTGCTCAAAAAATTATAGGATCACTTTGAAAACACATCAGATCTCGATGGGAAAAAAAAATCATGCTGGATATCTATACTTATATGGACTGGGTAATGTGTCAGGAACGAAAGGATGCTACATCGTTTGATGGAAATTAAAATTATCAACCTACAGAGGCCTGAATTTCAAAGTGAAAAAATGATGCGGCAGGCTAGTCCATTTTGCTGAAATGTCATTGCAGCAACTCAAAATGGTACTCGGTAGTTTGTATGGCCCCCACGTGCTTGTATGCTGCCTGACAACGTCGGGGCTCCTAATGAGACGACGGATGGTGTCCTGGGGTATCTCCTCCCAGATCTGGACCAGGGCATCACTGAGCTCCTG
>JAVQJF010083872.1:0-12048 GCA_036023855.1 Gadopsis marmoratus | reverse complement strand
CTGCTCTCACTCTACCCCCCCCTTTTATTTTCTCTCTCTACCCAACCGGTCGAGGCAGATGACCGCCCACCCTGAGCCTGGTTCTGCTTGAGGTTTCTGCCTGTTAAAAGGCAGTTTTTGCCACTGTTGCCTAGTGCTTGCTTGTGGTGGAAGTGTTGGGTCTATACACATTGCTTGATGCATGCCAATAATTTGACCCTTCTGAAACTGATTAACATCTTTTCCACGACCACAAGATGTGTCTTTCAACATGGTTGTTTAAGAAATGAGAAGCTTCTCATTGTGTCAGTTAGGGTTAAATAACTTGTTGCCAGCTGAAACATAATCACCCATGCAATAATTATCCAATGGGAGGCTCTTACCTATTTGATTAGTAAATCCAGGTGTTGAGGTTTTTTTGGCCGGGCAGTGCATATTTAACTGACTGAAAAGTCAAAAATTGTAAAAAGTCTTTCAGAGGGATGCAGCACTCTTGAAATTGCTAATGTATTGGGGAGTGATCACAGAACCATCAAACGTTTTGTTGCAAATAGTCAATAGGGTCACAAAAAACGTGTTAACTGCCAAAGATTTGAGAAGAATCAAACGTGAAGCTACCAGGAACCCATTATCCTCCAGTGTTGTCATATTCCAGAACTGCAACCTACCTGGAGAGCCCAGAAGTACAAGGTGTTCAGTGCTAAGAGACATGGCCAAGGTAAGGAAGGCTGAAACCCGACCACCACTGAACAAGACACATAAGTTGTAATGTCAAGACTGGGCCAAGAAATATCTGAAGACAGATTTTTCAAAGGTTTTATGGACTGATGAGATGAGAGTGACTCTTGACGAACCAGATGGGCCCGTGGCTGGGTCAGTAACGGACACAGAACTCCACTTCGACTCAGACACCAGCAAGGTGGATGTGGGGTACTGGTATGGGCTGGTATTATTAGAGATGAGCTAGTTGGACCTTTTCGGGTTGAAGATGGATTCAAATTCAACTCCCAAACCTACTGCCAGTTTTAGATGACACGTTCTTGAAACAGTGGTAGAGGAAAAAGTCTGTATTTTTCAAGAAGACCATGATGGTTATGCAGTGCAATGCGCCATTGTATGCATCGAAGTACTTCACTGCGTGGCTAGCCAGTAATGGCCTTAAAGATGAAAGAATAATGACATGGCCCCCTTCCTCACTTGATCTATTGAGAACTTGTGGGCCCTTCTTAAACGGGAGATTTACGGTGAAGGAAAACAGTACACCTCTCTGGACAGTGTCTGGGAGGCTGTGGTTGCGGCTGCACAAAAAGTTGATCATCAACAGATCAAGGAACTGACAGACTCCATGAATGGAAGGCTTATGACTGTTATTGATAAGAACGGTGGCTACATTGGTCGCTGACTTGTTTTTTGAAATGTCAGAAATGTTTATTTGTAAAGTTAGAGTTGTTTGTTTATTATTCTCACATTAACAGATGAAACTAAACAAGTGAGATGGGAAAATTGTCATTTGTCATTTAGTTGCATGTTATTCTGCACACTAATAGTTGCCCAATGATTGTGCACACATAGATATTCTCCTAAGAAAGCCAAAACCTCACTTTTACTTTCTTGAATATTCAGGTTTGAGGTTTATTAACATTTTGGATTGACCAAGAGCAACTTACCTGATAATTGTGCAATTGTTCAATCTTACCTGATCGGTAACGTTCATCTCTGGAGCCAGAAGACCGCCGGCGGTGGTAACGGGAGGACGAGGACGGGGTGACCGGGGTTCTCCTCTCCTGGCCCATGGACGGATCCATTCCTGGAGCTGAAACATTCAGATTTAAAATCATGGCCTTCATGTGTTTCCAATCTCAAATGTAGTCCACAGAACATATTTTTTTATATTTCTTGTGTATTTTGAATGTTTTTGTACACATATAATTTAGCTTATTTGTGTGTATCCTTGATCTTGGACACAAGGTTTTCAAAACGTGAGGCGCTCACAGTGAGACAGCTGAAAGGAGGGCATGGAGGAAGAGACCTGTCGGTGTTTTAAAAACAATGGGAGGTTAGTTATTGTAGTTCGGCTGCTGATTTGACCGTCTTACAGACACAGTCAGCGGCAGCAGAGGCTGTGAGTCACAGCTCACGGAGGTAATTAACGTGCTTTCAAAACCCTTAGCGCCTGATTGCAGAAACTGGCTACAGGCTTCGTACTCCTTCTCTAAGTTTACTTGGAGTAACTCAGTCAGATCTGAACACACCGTCATAGTGAAAATATTTTTGAGATTCAATGTCCATCGCAAATACACGTCCATAAATCTGCTTACAAATCATTAAAAAATAATCTCCTTATAACTCTTGAACTTGTGTGAGAAGTTTTCTTCACGACCTGCAAACACCCAATTCAGCAATGGTGCCAATTTGCCAAAATGTTAACAAAAATGGAGTGGAGGTGATGGGCGGTTTCAGACTTTGAAAACCCCTGATCTATGACACAATAACACCCAAACAAATAGTCTGACCCTGTCTAGGAATCCCACTTCGCTAAAATAAATTCACCAATTTGTATTGGAAACTTCTTATCTTAAGATTTCTTTCTAAAACATTTTTTTCAATCTATTTTTTCTTGCAGTATCACACACAAAGTACAGATGGTTCAAACACTTATTCAGTAAGATAAAGTTTAATTCTGACAATCTCTTGAAAACAATAAAACAAAAAAAGGGAAAACAATGTTAATCACAAAACTAAACAATTATCTAAAAATTCTACGTTGCATTTGTAATAAATACATTAATAACTACAATTTTAGATTTGTTTAAAAAAATAAATAAAACCTGCCATGTAAGATGCAGCAGATACACACACCCGTATCCCTTAACACACACTAACAGAGAAAACAACCTCCCTACACACCGATCAATAAGTCTGATGATAATAACCACCCTGCTACTGACAGCTACGACCACTCCGGACCTGCTGCTGATCTATGAGAATCCATCGCAGCTTCACACTTCCACCCTCATCTGTCTTCATCAGCACGGCTCAGGAGAAAAGCTAAGAGTTGATTAGCCAACCGTATAACGACTACCAGTCAGAGCTGGAATATATGACAGGTCTGGGAAATACCTCGCTTTGTGGTTTCCTCTGGGGAGTCTGGATGGATGGATGGATGGACGGACCCCCCCCCCAAAAAAAATTATTCTCTCTCTTCTTTTCTCTGCTGATTTTTCATACTTGTTTGCTTGTCCACTCATTAGTCACAGAAATATTAAGGTACATTTACATTTTTAAGACTGGCATGTCGGCCTCTCGGTCAGTCTGTTTGTCTGTCTGAGACGGAGTTACCTCAACAACTGTTACAAAGAATAAATACCATGAAATTTAGTACCATGGTGCCCAGAGGATAAATCCTAATGTCTTCCTGTAGTTCCACCAGCAGGTCCAAGGCTTCACTTATCCTCTGACGTATTTCAGCATCTACTGGATTGGCATAATATTTGGTACACACACACACACACACACACACACACACACACACACACACACATTCGTGGTTCCCAAAAGATTCATCCTAATAATTTTGGTGATCCTCTGACATGTCATGTAGCCCCATCACCAGATCAAAATTAAAATTTATCCAAAACTTTGTTTTATGACCATGTACCCGCAAACCTAATATCATTCCCATCAGTTGTAATTTGTTCATTGCTAGATAGCAAGTGTTAACACCATGAACACTCTGATGATGGTGAACATGTTAAACATTATACAGTACCTGTTTTAACATCAGCACATTAGCATAATCTTTGTAAGCATATTAGCATGCTGACATTAGCCTTTTACTCATTTTCACAGCCTTTTACGAGGAGAGACAGGCTATTTTACTCAGCTACTTTTACCTATGTATGTGGTCAAATCTTATTCTGTTTTATTTTCTGTTATATTACGATTCATTTATTAATTGATTTATTTTTGCCATTTAAATATATAATTATTTAATTTAAATAAGTCATTTTCACCTATTTTATCTAGTTTTTAGTCTAGCTTAAAATCTATTTAATTACATTTTCATCTCTTATTTTCTCACGTGCATTGGTTTCATAATCTTAAATGTTTTTTAATTTGTTTCTGTTGTTTTTATGGTCTACACATATTCTGTATTATTATCTTATCATCTGTGAAGCACTTTGAACTGCACTTACCTGTATGAAAGGTGCCATACAAATAAAGTTTGATTTGATTTAGGTCAGATTTCTACAATGAAGGATGCTATGAAGCTCTGCCAGTCTCATTTTGATTTGAAGTAAAGTTGCTTTTCAAATAAAAGTTTATTTTCTAGATATTTTCCAGTATATTTTTAAAAACTTGGGGCCAGAAGCATAAAAGTCTTAATAACTAAAACAGACATAAAGTATAGATACACATTCTTTTTGACAGATTTATATACCCATGACAGATTTATATACACATGTGTACTCATGATTTTGTTTTATTAATATCAATGATTGTGAAACTAGAAAGACCTGTTTGCAACCCTGTTGTCAGTACGACACAAAGGTGTATCAGTAACTGTGAGATTCCTGTTTTAGAAGAAGTCCTTTCTGGCATCGTTTCATATTTTATCACTGCCAATAAATCCCATGAAAACATCCAAACCTGCGACGTGTTAGTTCGCCTCGCACTACTTTCCGACTACCCTACTCTGTCTGTGTGTGGTTTTACTACATCTCCCAGTAGCTTTGGGGAAACACCGCTATTGTCAAACTCATGTGCCGTTCCTAGTAGCATTCTAGATTGTTTCCCACGGAGTAGCACAGTAGCGCCAACAAATGCCACATCGCTAGTTTTCTCGTGAAGGTTCTTCTAACCTTGTTTCCTTGAACATATCACTATAAGAAGAAAATAGTTGTTGAATTAATTGATAGCTAGCATCATGGTAAACTGGGAAATTGAAGAATTTGCAAGTGTAGAGCAGATGTGGCTTCCCCAGCCCTGTTGCCGGCGGCAGGAAAGTATCTTTGGGATCGTTTCAAAAGAAATTACGAGGGATCCTGGTGGACTCGGGGTTTAATCACGTAATCTCAACATCCCTGGGTGGAGTCTGCATAAATAGGTGTAGACACACCCTTAATCAACTATTGCATATCAGTAATCCTGTCTGCTCCACCGAGCAGCAGGCCCGTCAATAAACAATGTTTTTATTAAAAATCTTATTCACATCACTTGCTCTACTTTTTCTCCACCTGATCCCCATTGGATCGCTCTAAACCACGTGCATGCCCGGATGTCTACCTGCCAAGAATTCCTTCATACAAGTATACTTGACTCATACCTGCAAGTATTTTCTTATTGTTTATACTGTAGGGAGAGGGAGCAAATGCCAGTAAATTGGATAAGGAGTGCTACTTCACGAATGCAGGTATTTATACTTGTGCTTTGCTTTGGATCGTTAAGTCCTAACCAAAAAATAACAACACACACTGCTCTACAAAAATTAAAAAGCCTTAAATAAATGGGCTTCAACTGAAGTCTAACCTTCTCTCTTCCTTTGGTCTCACATTTTATATTGCTAATTTTTTAATTCCTAGGTGTAAGATGGGTGAGGTTTGCAACATACCTATACAGTGACTGCTGGGAAAATACAATCAACTAGAGGACATTCAATAAATAAATCATCCATTTGACATTGTTGTAATTCCCCATCCATCTGATACTCCTTACGACAAATGCTACAAACACTATTTGACCCAAACGTGATAAGACCCCATGGGCACACAGTGAAACCATAAAAGGATATCAATGCAGACCTCTCATTTATTCCATTTCTGTCAACCACTGCCAGTAAAAAGACAATAAACCCAATAAAGAACTGAGTGGACAACCCTGGCACCTACCAACAGCACCTCAACTACCCTAAAAAGTAACACAAAACAGATTGCAGTTTCAAGATGTTTTAATATGCTAAAAACACTCTTGCTTTGGACCACATGTGTATATATTAAATTTACAGATAAAAATAACAAATGTACAGAGTGATCAGAGTTCCATACTGTTAACGCATTGGCATATGTAGGGAAATAACAGTGGAATGATGAAAACCTTAAAATGATGAGAGATTGTGCTAAAATAAAATATAAATGTCTTTCAATTCCTTAAAAGGTTTTCCCAACAGTATACATATCATTTTAGGAACATGAAATGCTAAATCTTATCCCCACAGTCTCAGCTGTTCTTGTTCAAAGTAAAGTTTGTAGTGAGATCCCAGATCAAAGACAGTGAAGAAAAGCTAACAAAGACCTGAATTAATCATTTATAAAAGTTCACACTACATGGCTCACACCCTGTTCTGAATAAGAGATGAAGAGAAGTTTCCCTTCTCAGAGGGAAAGTTCATAAATGCTGAAGGGTGTAAAGGAGTGGTTGATCTAATTTTTTATCAGTAGTTTCCTTCTCTTCTTATTACGAATAACAAACATGACATCAGTGGGACTGACCGGTAGATTCATAAGATTTAATAGTCTGCACAGTCAGGCCTGCACAAGGCTGAGTGTCATCTGGAATATTTCAATGCCAGAACCAATATAATCCTTGAGTATTTTTCTATTTGGTATTTGGTACACTTTGGTATTGACACCAAAACAATACTTTTATCAACATCTTTCTCTGAAGAATGTGAACTCTGTTTTTCATTTGACAAAATTAGCAGACAATTAGCCATTTAAAAACTTTGGCTAAATAAAGCCCTTCATAAAATGTTAAATAGTATTATTTAAATGGTTAAATATGGAATAAATGAATCTGTAACCAAAACTAGGAACATGATCAAACATTTGATGATAATGTACATACTTTATAACTCAACACCAGGCCCTAATTATACACATGTAACAAACTAAACCAGATAAAGTTTATTCAAGTGATGGAGAGCAAGTTCATTTTCTGAAGTGGTCATCAGAAGATCACAAACAAAAGAGTTAATTTTGAACAATGTTAGTCGATTTTGGAACTGAACCTATCATGAAAATAGGGCTAGGAACAAATGGGAAAATATGAATTTGGAGAAAGTTTGACCATGTTTAAAACACACCTTTTGTAAAAGGTACTGAGGAAAAAAAAACCACCACCAAATACCAAACTGTAAACAATGACCACTGCATGGACGAGAAAGTCACAGCCTGGATATCCATTATTGAGATTATACATTTTTACACCATCAAAGAGGTGTCACAACACTGCTCCCGTTTGGTTGATGGGAGATCTCTGCTCTTCAACAACTCCTGTCTACTCGAGCTTGCACACTTCAGCAGCAGCACCATCTGACAGCCAAATTCCAGCATAGAGAGGCTGAGTAAATTCTGTCTTGACTCGGTGAAGGAGAGTCATGGTCTCAGAGATGCTGTAGAAAGACACAATACCTGCATTGTGATCCAGGTACACTCCCACTCTGGTGGACCATGTGCCTGGGATGGGAGTTTTTATGTTGTTATGCCTGAATTCATAACTATTTTTGTAACAATCTAATGCCCAAGACTTCTCATTTTGTCCAAACACGTATTTGCTGAAGTCCCCTGCTCTGCCGATATCCTTGTATGCAACTGCTACATAAACTCCTTTAATCGCTCTTCTCCACCTCCCAGTGGCAAGGTCCAGTCAGACTCTCTCTACTCAGAACCTGCTAGGAATATGCAAATCTTTCTGGATGAAGAGAATATTTTTGTTCTGCTTTCGTGAATGCTGCCTTTCTATTGCCATTAGATATTGACAGATGTGTGTTTGCAGTGTTTGGATCCAGTGTTATTTGGCATGCATAATGTAAGAAGTCAGCCCTGGTCTTGGGCTCTGCTTGTGAATTTGATGGTAAAAAATTGGTTTCACTCACTGTCACTGAGATCTTGGCATGTTCTTCATCAAGAACCTCCTGTAGTTTATCTCTGGCATCTGAAAGAGCCAACGTAACCTTCTCAAAGTACCGCAGACAGCGGACTTTGACGGTAGGTGGGTCTTTAGATTAACAGAGATGTGACTGGGAGGGGTAATTTAACAGAAACTGGGTGTGGTCCTCTGTATGCGAGAGCTTCTCCAGCTGAGCATCTTTCCTCCTCAGCTCATCGATCTCCTTCTCCAACTTCGTCTGAACCTTTTTGAACCGACGCACTTCAGTTTTCTGCCGAGATTTAATCATCTCCTTCACACCAGAGACTCTTTTCTCAATGATACGGATCAGTTCAGTGAAGATCTCAGTGTTCGTCAGTGCATTTTCGGCAGAGTGGTTAACAGCGTCCTCCTCCTGTTGAAACAACTTTACATTTTTCTCTCTGTCCTGGATTCTCTGCTGGATGTTTTGTCGACTCACCTCGATCGCTCTCTGCCTCTCAGTTCTTTCTGCTGCAGCTGAGACTTTGTCGTGGCCTTTATGGTCATCCTTGGAGCAGAGATAACAGATATACTGCTGATCAGTACGGCAGAACATCTTCATCACCTCATCGTGACGAGAGCAGATGATCTCCTGGAACTTTTTGGAGGGCTCCACCAGCTTGTGTTTATCCAAAGGCAGGTGATTCATAATGAGGCAGGAGGTGTTTCTCGCAATAAGAAGCCAGACATTGCAGGCAGGGCTTGAGGGCTTTCAGTTTCCTCCCAGTGCAGAAATCACAGGCCACAACATAGCAGTGATCAGCAGGAGCAGCATAGAGTCTAGTCTTCTTCAGTTCCTCCACTAAAACTGCTAACATGGTGTTTTTCAGCAGGACAGGCCTTGGTGTGAAGGTCTTTCTGCATTGAGGGCATCTGTAGATACTCTTTTGATGATCATTATCTAAGTGGACCTTGATGCAAAGCATGCAGTAGGTGTGACCACAAGGAATAGTTACCGGATCATTCAGTAGATCCCAACAGATTGAGCAGCAGAGGTTTCGTTCAAGTTGAATCCCTTGTGCCATGTTGATGAGAGCAGGTGTATGATAACTGAATGATAAGTGACTAAAAAGGAGTTTCACTGTACCTGAACAGATAAGAGGGAGGGCTTTGCAGGCTTTGGTTCATTCCAGAAAGAGGAGTGGCTTTGAAGAGGATGTCTGTTCTTGTAATGTCTGATTATTCTGGTTTGAGCTGTTATGGGAATAGTGGAAACAATAGTAGATTCATTCCAGAGCATGAAAAACAGAATATACAGAATGTATTAGATGATCCAATGTAGGTGTTTAACAATAAAAAGGGTTTTTAGGTTATAGGTTACATACAATTGGTTTAAGTTTGGGTGTAGTTAATGTCAGAAAAGGGCTGTGGCAAAACGTTTTTCAGATGAAAATTATATTCAAATAGTGCTTAGCGGCATTCTGCCAACCTTATGTGCTATAACCCCAAGGAATGTAGTGCAAAACCTTAGTGAACCAACCAGTCTGTCTAGATTCGTAGCAGAGGGTGACATTGATTGGGGATATTCTTGGATGGTGGAAGGAAAAGTTCAAGGAAGTCCTGAATCCAACCAACATAGCTTCTGTGGAACACAATGCCAGATAACGTAGGGGAAGCCCTCTCCATCACTCTGGAAAAGGTCATAGAGGTAGTCAAAAAAACCCAGCTGGGGTTTCTCCCTGTGATGTTGAAGGCTCTGGATATTGTCTTGCAGCATTGCTGACATGACATTTCAATAACTGCATGAAGATTGGCGTCTGTGCCCGGAAGGGAGTAGGGTTTACTTTTGACTGTGATACCCCATTCACACCAACACAATAAGGCTGGTCAAACCCATGTTGAAGGTCTATCTGGTTCATGTGTCAGCGTATACCCATTCAACACCCTCCTTCTGATCAGGGATGGATGCTAGAGGAGACCCCAGAGGGCAGACCCAAACCACGCTGGATGGAATATATCCTATGCCAATCTTCAGGATCTACAAGGAAGAGATGGAGGAAGTCCCTGTGGCTAGACTAGTTAGTATATGATCTGTGGATAGATAGATGGATGGATGTTTTTGGGGTATATTTGCTTTTAATCTTGATATTGTCTGAAAAACCTTCGCAGTCATGATGTGGCAACTCCACCAAGGCTTCCTCACCTTTTCCCAAACATGAATTTTTGCAACTTCCAAAGCAAAGTCATTGGTGTTAAACCACTGGACCTGCCTCACATATTCCACAAGAGAGCAATTTCACGGACTCTGATCTTTTCAGAGTTTGGGGCTTCTCCCCTCTGGTTGGAAATTTAAAATGACAAAGCCTAGCAAAGTTGTTTTATGTGAGCTTGTGTGGTGGATTTTAGCTATTGTTTTATGCATTTCTTAAATGTCTGCATTTCACTTGGCTAGTCAAGCCTTTGTTGACAAAGTTGCTCCTACTCAATCTACCTGACCATACAGCCACTACATCCATGTTCTTCATGTCTATGACTACAAACTGTACATTACGTAGTGTACTAATCAATAATTGCAATGAGTAAAAAGTACAACTTTTTTTGGCTGATATTAAAAGGATAGAATGCTGGATATCAAAGCCTCTGGGTCTACTAAGCTTAATCTATAATGTGAAACCATGTAAATCTGGGTAACTGGGGTGAAAGCCATCACTTTGAACACTAAATGCGTCAAACGATTGAAAGATATCAGCCTGAGTGTTTTCCAAGCAGCGCAGATTAACAGGCTTTAGACCTAAAAATACTAACCGGGAAAGAAACTATGATACTGGTGTGTGTGTGGGGGGGCATGCACAGAGGAGTGTGTGTCATCTGGTCCCCCCACAACGAACTAGGATCGACCCCCCACTGGGCCTGGAAGTGAATACCACACATTCTCTTCATCCCACACCCCTCATTCCTTCCCATAATGCACTTCCTGACATCCCCCCACCCTACAAAGACACACACAAGGTATTCCAGTAATAGCTTTGGCAGTGCCAGTGTGTCTGCTTGTCTCCAGTGACGCTCCAGTCCCATCCTCAGCAGTCAGTCAGATGCAGTGTCTTACTGCCAAATGTACTTTTAGATGCTTTGTGGTCAGACTGAATAACATCCATCTGTGGCGTATTACCAAAAAAAACTCAACAGGTGATGATTTATTAAATGTACGAAGATCAGAATCAACACATATCCTACATGGAGGAACATCAAACTCTTCAGTTTCCTTTTAGAAGGAAATAAAACCCTAACAGAGCATATTGGAAGTCTACTGGACAAAAACATCCAAAAAAACAAATGGGTATTCTTGGTAACAGATTGCAGGGCTGTTTCAGAGAAACACAGACCACTACATGCTTCATAAGAATAATTCTCAATGTGTAAAACCAACAGATTTATGCCCAAAATGTTCTTAGTTTTGGCAAAGTTAGAAGAAATAGTTAGTTAAAAAATGTCTTTTCACATAACATAGACAAAGTGCCCATAGGATGTCCAATTTTGAAAGTAGAAGAAAGAAAAAAAACTGCTCTCGACTTAACACAAAAAATAAGTTGGCTTTCATGTGTCAAAGTCCTGCAAGTCCAGAAATACTGTGCACACCCAACTATATCAGTTTTTATGAAAGAAAGTAATTTTAGGTACGAGTTTGTCAGTTTGCAATCATCTTATCAGGATTAGGAGACAGAGCTGAAATATCTGTGCATTTCACTCCTATGTGCTAAATATGAATGAGAATAGATCAGAAGAGAATTCAGATCAACTCTTATTCCTGTTGAGATGTCAGATTTAATGAGCTTATCATTATTTTTAGGCTCCAAATGTTGACAGGCCCCTCTACCATAAGGTCCCCCATGTTCATCACCCCATATGGGAGTCTACTTTTTAGCAATTGGCACTATGGTCAATGTTGTTACAGAATATTAACTTATGGTAAATGGTAAATGGACTCTTTCTTATATAGCGCTTTTCAACCGAACTGGTTCCCAAACAGTAATCTAACCTAGAACAGTAGTCTAATTCACCCATTCACACACCGAGGGGGACACAGTTGCCATGCTGGCCTCCACCAGGGGTTCAGTGTCTTGCCCAGGGACACTTCGACATGTGGACAGCAGGGGTTGGGATCGAACCACCAACCCTGGGGTTAATGGACGACCACACTACCCTCTCAGCCACAGCCGCCCA
>JAVQJF010083869.1:0-10841 GCA_036023855.1 Gadopsis marmoratus | reverse complement strand
ACACACACACACACACACACACACACACACACACACACACACACACACACACGCGAACGAAAAGCTCTCTCCAGATCCTGTCAAGAGACAAAAGCTGTGATAGGAACCTCCGAGGCTCTCTTCCAGCTCTTCCTCTGCTGTACCTTCATCACCATCCACATCTAAGTGAGCCTGACTACACAGCCGGGTGACCCATTATAATTAAATCTCTGAAGGTGCTTTCAAAAAGTGAGCAGTGACACAGCAGCAAGGAGGGTGACGGTGTTCTCCTGTCTGATGTGCTGTCTGTGCATGGCTATTTGCTGCTGCTGCTGCTGCGTGGGCAGTCTGCAAATCGCCTTCAGTGCCATACTTTTGCATCAACACCATGTTGTCAATTTAAGACTTAACGAACACTGATGATATAAACAGGCACAATTTAAGTGTAGTTCGTTTGATCCCTATGCCCCGATTAAGTCCTGATTCTACTCGATTTAAGGGCTTTGACACAACAAGCAGTGAGTGGGCCATCAGTCGCCGCTGGGTTGTCCTTGCATATATTTTCTGCAGCTCGTCTGACATTGTTGGTACTAGTCAGCCCTTATCAGCGGCCATTCAGCTGACTGAATATGTTGAATTTATGGTGGATGTCATCAGTAAGAGAGAGCTGCCTCAGACTAGAGCTACAACTTGAGTATGCAGAATAAGCTATTAGCAGTTCCAGCAATGTACCAATGGATGTACAGGCGACTACCACTGGATTAATGCTACACCTTTGCACCTTACCAGTTTATATTTATGACACCCCTAACCTGTGTACATTTCTGGCACGGTGTACATTTGGTTTCTGCATTTTATTGATAATCTTTATTGTTTATGTTTGGTTTTTATTTGCACTCTATATTTGCCCTCGTTCCTACTTTGTACTGCAACTGCTGCATAACAATTTCCCTCGGGATAAATAATGTTCTATCTTATCTTATCTTACTTTCATACTGAAGAAAACTTCAGATTCTCAGGAAAGTTCTGGAGTTATAGGGTGGTATTTCTTTGTATGATTTCTAAATGGATTTATGGAAACTTATTCACAATGAACAATGGAGATAATGTTATCCTCGGAAAGTGTAAGTCTGAATGAATCAAAAAAGGGTTTTAAAGTATCTTAATTGCCTGCTTGAGCTGTGTGTCACAGCTGCATGTACCTGTCACTTTTACCTCAAGTGGTATCTTTGCCTCACATCTGTCACTATTATCCAGATGTAACAGTTCTTCATCATATATAAACGCACTACAGTATATACTGCATTAACACATACCTTTCTGTTATCTTGCTACTTACTGTAATGTGGCCCATAATAAACACAGACAAATGCTAATTTGACTAATTAGCAATTAATCCTAGCCTGCAAATTGTTAGCAAATCAACCCCTTGGCGTGGCCATGGCAACCATAGGAATCACACAGTGCCCTGAAATATAAGACACCTCTTCATGGTTAATAACAGGTGTAAAGCAACATCAGTTTCTAAATTGGATTATCTGGCATGAGTCAACTGTTGACAGTGTTTGCGATGTTAGATAAACTTGCTTTCTAGGTATCTATTAAACACAAGCGACTGATGTAATCTTGTGTCTTATTGTGCTGGTCAGTGTGACAGCTGTGTGGCTTGCTGTTTTGACAAACTGACATCATTGGGAAGCAAATGTGGCACAACTACTCTCTGTAAGCAAGCCGAGTGTGGTGTGAGCTCAGCAATCCATCTATACAGGATTGATGTTTACCTTTTAGAATATAACTTATAAATATCCATATGCACAACTGGCATGATGAAGATGGTAACTTTGGCCTGATATTTATGTGACTATGTGTGTGTATATGTGTGTTTGAGTAGCACGTGTACACGGGGTGTGCTTGTAAAACATCACATTTTGTAAAAAACTAAAACACCAACACCGCACATCCATCCTCTATTGCAGGGAGTGAGGGGGGGAAGAAAGGAAGATGCAAACAAATGTGCACTGTTATGCCTGAAGCAATGGTTTATACATGCAAGAGAAACATCCGCATGCACAATAATCTTACAGTACTCATGCACTTGGGGCGACCAGGATCATTAACGTGGAAAGTACAATCACTCACTACAACCTAATCCTGGCCCTTTATCAAAAAATGATGAGGCACATGGCTCTCCATTAGTTATCCTCCTCTGCACTGATCTTTTCCAGCGTGACAATATATTCATGCAAACCATGCTATAGCTTTCATTAATAGGTCATATTCTCTTCAACCCTAGAGAGCAGCAGTAATTCTAGGCCAGTCTAACCTCACAATACTCAGAGAGGAAACTAATTGAGTGCATTTCTGCAGTATGGCTTCCTTGGATTTTCTTAACACGGATATCACATTCAAGGAGGCCAAGCTCATACGTGTGTCCTTGTGGACAACAAGCTGTTTGAACACAATTCTCTCCTGGAATGAGCAAACATCACCTTTTAAAGATGGCTCCCCTGAGGAAGATACACCACTTGAAGGTAGAGAGTGTTTGTAAATGACAGACAATGGAAGAGAGTGGTGCATCCACCCAGGGGGGAACCTCTTTGACTTAACATAAGTTGACACGCAAAGAAGAGGATAAATATTGGAAAAACAGAAAGTAATCTGAGTGTTTCAATGGCTATTAAAAAGGCTTAAACCATTCTTATAGAATAGAATAGAATAAAAATGATCTCGAAAGAGTCCAGGAGATTCTGATCAAGATGTTTACGTGAAACACGGACAGTAAGATGCTTCATGTAAACACAACTTACTGTATATGACACGTTTATCTCCCTCTTCACCTCGACAGTCCAGTACAACTCGGTGGGCATTTTCCGCCGAAGCATCACTTGCCATTAATTATGTTTCAGATTACAAGGTACACTGCCAACAAAATGGTGGACTGCCCTCCTTGGACTGGGAATAAGTTGATAAGCCTAAAAAAATATTTTTGTGTTTTTTCCTCAACATTTTATGGATGAATACGCATTTAATTATTGAAAATATTTTCTTGCTAGACGTGTGAATCATGGTAGATACTAAATTAATCTCTTGCACTAAATGGGGCAGGGCAACTGACAGATGAGGCAGACATGGAATCAGCTTGAACTTGCATTCATCAAATACACAGAAACCTATATCTTGATTAAGGGGCATTGATAACGGAAGGCAGGATTAGGGAATTAAATCCTGAAAGGCAGGTTGAAGGATTTTAATCCGGCCTAGATTTGACTTCCAGACAAGTGCCGGTGAACAAATATTCCATGTAAGGAACATATCAGTGTCTAGAGACTTTAAAAGTAGTGGGGTTTGTGATGGTAATGAGTTTCTGTAAGCACATGTGATTTTATTTTTTCTTTAAATCGGGCAGAGACATGTAAACGGCCAAACATCAATAAAACCTAGACATATCAGCCATCGACATTAAATCAATTTTCACTACGGCCATTCATTATTTCAAAGCCATAAAGGAAACTATTGCTGTTAGTACTGCAGAATGTGAATAAAGAGTGTAAGAAAGGAATAATGTCACACAATTGCATAAAGAAAGAAATAATTGGAAATACTTGTCGTCTTAATTTTATAACACAGTTGGTCCTGCTCTTGAGTTTTGAAACCAGGGAAATATATGAAAATACACACTTCCTGGGCCTAAACATGAAGACAAAAATGTCCTGCTATTCAAAACAAGTAATATATGAGACTATGAGCTAAGCAGTAAGTTGTATCACTGACTGTGGTAGTTATTCCTTGAACCCTAAATCAACCCCTTCTTTGAACATAACAAGTCCCTATTTAATCCCTGATCACGAGAAGATGAAGACAGTTAATCGACAGGTAACACTTGTCAAGTGTCCAGAATTGGGAAAAAAAACCTTTCCTGCAGGTGAGAATTTCCTCAGTGTGAAATTAAAACCTGTCAAAGGAGCAGCTACTGGAATTCAAACAGTTCACTAAGGTTATGAAAAACGCATAAACACGGAGGAAATGGGGGATTATAAGTGGATTCAATGATGATGTCTTAACCCTGAAGCCGTAAAGCCACAGCTACTTTGCATATTATTATTGACTTGAGCCAAGATTATATCATTTTACCGTATGTGCATTAATGAGCATATAGACACAGATGCAAACACACACACACACACGCACACGCACACACACAGAAATTTCACAGCTCACCTGTGTGGAAATTCTTTCTGATTAAATTTCATTTACTGCAACTGGTTTCATCAGCCAACAACAGGCAGGAGAGCTGAAGCACTGATACATGCATGGTTCCACCAGGAGAATATCAAAGCATGTCACCTATCCTCTTTTATTTATCGCCCTTCTTGCCTCTCTTCTCCCGTCCCCTTCACGCACCTCTATCCTCACCCCCGACCTTACCTCATCTCTCCCTTCTCTGTCCTTTAATTCCCCCAAATCTCTTCCTCTCCTCCTTGCTCCTCATGTTCACATCCCTCACCTGGCATAGCCGTGTCATGTAAGACACACTGCCATGCCCAGAGAGGAGACTAAAACATCCTCGACACTATAATGACAGAACATCACTGGCCAAAAGCCTCCTATGGACTAAAGAGCACTTTTGCAAGAGATATAGAACAGTCTAACAGATGGTGCCTCGGTGTGTTTGCACAAAGACAATTGGACAACAACACATATGATTTTCACACTATTGCTAAAATGTTTCTACAGACTTTTTCTATAGCAGCACATATACAGTATATGATGCAATTCTTTTGGAGAATAAACTCAATTCCTCAGATAGTATTGGTTGCAACTAACTATTTTGATTACGGATTCAACTGAAGGTTATTTTCTCAATTAATCGATTCATCATTTAGTCTATAGATGCCACAAAATAGTGAAAAATGGCCATCACAGTTTCCCAAACACAAAGGTAACATCATCAAATTGCTTGTTTTTTTTTACCAACAGTCCAAAACCTGTATATATTCAGTTTACTATTGGATGAGACAAAGAAAAGCAGAAAATCTGAGAATGTTAGACAGCAATAAAAATCAAATCAATAGAGTTGTGGGATGTTTTTCTGTCAATCAGTTGACTGACTGATTGTCAGTTACCAAGCAAAGATGCAAAACATTCTCTGATTTCTGTTTCTAAAATGTCCAAATTAGCAACTTTTCTCTTTGTTATAACAAGAAAATGAAAATAATCATTAGTTGCAGCCCCAGTTTCAGCTCTATCTCAAAGTACTACACACATACATGTGATTATCAGCAGTAATACAGAGTCTGTGTCCTTTTTCAAAAAAAATAGGCGAATTTGTAATTTTGGTGGAAAACTCTACTTTAAAATTAAGTTAGCTTGACTGAACTGAATTGTTTCACCTGTAAACCACAATCATTGCTTCTTCTTGAGTGCTGAAAAAAAATCTTTTCCACCATATAATGCATTTGTGTTTACAAAACATCGGTGTCATCACCCTCTTTGTTTGAGTGGCCATAATTCTTTGACTGCCCACCTACATATAGTGTGAAGTTGCTCGTATCGACAGCCCACAAAAGCTTTCCAAGCTGTTTGGCACATGGTTGTTGACCAGTGCCATCCTGTCTGGAAGCTGATCTTTACCACAGCTTGTAAACATGAGGCTGCCGAGCACGCACGCACGCACGCACGCACGCACGCACACACACACACACACACACACACACAGAAAATAACAATAGTTCCACACAACTATTGAACCATCAAAGACAGATTGATGGTTCAATTTTTTTTCTTGCAGCGTTTTCACACTCTTGTCTAAGCCTTAACACAGTGCTTTCATGCTGTTTCCTAACAATTGTTGATTTCTTTCGTTCCAAGGAATGTTATTGTTTACTGGGCATGCAAGCTATTTTGCAGTAATGACTAGCTTTATAAGCGCTTTCACACAATCATAATTGGGACATTTCCCAGTACTTCAGCTTAGGGTTAAGTGCCTTGTGCAAGGCTCAACAGCAGTTAATAATAGAGGAGAAAAGAATGTTTGTGTACTTTACCTGCCAGAATTTTCCTTTTCAGCCAAAGGACCTGAACTGGCAAACATTATAGATCAGAGACTGTGACGTCAGAGACTGGGGTTTGCATCCAGTCTGTGTTCAATGCCTGGCATTCTGACTGTGAATTGCCTTTTCTAAAGAGAGAGAGAGAAGACTGAGCATCAGGATGATTTTTGGTGGTGTAAGTAAGAATTTCTCCTGTGTGTCTCCATTTGTACTAGTGCATAAAATGCCAGGGCCTGATTTACATTTTTCTTTTTCAGAAAAACAAAACATAGATACATCTTCCATCATAAAAAAGATCCCTCATATACAGCATAGAGAAGCTGGTACAGTGATAAAAGTCTTAAAACATTAAGTAAGTAATTGGAGGTTACACCAATTTCTCAAACACTGGAAAGTAGTTGCCAGGCAACTGCTCATGCCAACTCAATGGCTCATATTGTGAGACCACAATGTGAAGATAAAGTGTTTACGTATAGAATAAGTTATAAGGAAATATTGGAAAAACAAATCTTGCCCTGTGTATTTCTTTCATAATAATTTGTATTTTTATCTTATTGTATCTTTCTGAATAAAGTCTACAAAAGAAAAGACTGCCAATAATCTGACTGTAATGGAGATGAAACTCAAAAATCTAATACCAAATAAAACATAGCACTAAAAAAATAAACAAGCCTACAAGATATATGCAGAATATATAATTTCAATCATGTTCGAGCACTCATTGGGATTTTTCACATATATATGCACAATTTCGGTATGCCAGAAACACATATATATACTTGATTACACACCTTATAGTAACAACAAGAACACTGCATTCAGCTCAGAAAGGTGTCAAAAATCCTTCAAACTCAAAATCACCTAATGATAGCGTAACAGAACTTGTTCTATTAGTACAACACTTTCCATGCTATTCCATCTTTGGTACAGACACACATGATGAACATTTAAATACTAACTAATTAATATTAACCATATTGAGTCTGAACCTGAAGGAGAATCACATTTGAATGATGGATCCATTTGCCCTTTTTCTAAAGGCAACAAACATTCCCTCACTGAGTCAATGTGCTACTCATCCTGTGACCCACCAATCATATTTGACCGATGGACATTTTGAGGACCCCTATAGATTAGTCGAGTGAAAGGACTAACCCCCCCCCCCCCCACACACACACAGGCCTGACAAGACCAAGAATGTTTAGAGGCTAGATGGACAGGGCTAGAAAGATGGGAAAGAAAAATATTAATCATAGGATTTGACATGTTTTGCCACCACCTGTCAGCCTAATGTTTGTCAGGGTTTAGAGGACATGACAAGGCGGGGAAGGTCATGAAGGAGGCAAGCTGCCTCATTACATATGACAGACGTACGTGGGCAGAGACACACACACACTCATAATTAAAAACACCACATTGACTACCATGTCGGCTTCAGAGATGAATACAAGACATGTATTCCAGCCATTCACTCATGATAACATACACGCGTGCATACATGTGGTATAAATAAATCCTCCTGAGACAAAAGTATGTACAAATTACCCTTGGAGCCATTGTCCGCAATCAATACCCCATAGGACTTGACCCTAAACCCCAGCTGTCCAAGAATGACATTTAACATGCAGCAAATATAACAACGCTGACAAAGAGCCATAGCTAACAAAGAACTGTGCCTATGTGTTTATAATACCATGAACAAATGAAGCAATCAACATTTATTGACACACGGAGACAAGGGCCCGCTCTTCACGCAGGTGACGCAATAAGAACCGCCCCAGTGAAGTTTAATGAGGATGACACCAATCCCCTGTCTTGTTGGTTGTCATCTATTTTGTTTAATCTGTGTTGGGATGAAAAAACGCCAATCAAAAGGAGTGAGTGTCATATTAAGAAGGTGCAAGATGTGTCAGGTTGTGACATGACAATATGTGAGACAAGCAATGGCTTCTCTAGGAGCCTTAATCGGCTGTCTGATTAAACAGCGTCTACAGCTACGCTAGCGGCTCTGTGAGGCTGCAATGCTCATTGTAAAAAAATAAATAAACCCCATCAAACTGTTGATAGATAAACAAAAGGACTAGACATATTGAACTTTTGACCTGATGGTGGGACTGGATGAAAAGTCAAGGAGTCACCAAAGTTTGGCTATATCCTCTGGGGACTAGGATTGTGCCTGACTCAGAATGTTCTCAGTCACATCAGATTTGTCTATATGAACATTCGACTGTTAGGGTCAGGGTTGACTATCGACTATCAAGCAACACTTTATTGAACTGCCAGATTTTTGAATGGGGTTTGGTGGGATGTTCAGGGTTACCAGACATTTCATGACATACTAAACAATCCAAGTTATCTCTCAGAGATAATGTGTGCCATCTAGTGGAATGATTTTACCCCCAGAGAGCAGAATGAAAGCAGGAAGCGCTCACTCCAAAACTACTTCTGATGACCGAAATGTCAGGGACGAAACTAGCATGGCTGAATGAACTATAGAGCTATTTTGTTCTGCCATGTCATGCACCTTCCAGGTGGCATGAATGATCTCAAAGATGGCTCTCTTTTTTTCCCCCCTGTTTTGGCTATCCAGCCAGAAGATTAACTATTTGCAGAATCAAAACATACATTCTTCATACAAACACGTCTTCATTATAAAAGCCTGTACATACACAGCATTTGACTACAGGCTGGAGTTGACTTTTCCAACTGCTAAATGCTTTGCCAGCGAAGACGGGCCTTTATTGTGGGGACTCTGAAGCTGGAGGAGAAGAGGAGAGATATAGAAAGCAATCAATAGGAGCCAAGGGAGCAAGTGTGTTCTGTTTTTCTTTGTGTTTGCGCACATAAATGTACATGTGTGCCGCTGCCTCAGAAAGTGTGTAAGCTGTACTGTGGCCCCTTGCCCTGCCTTTGATCTGTCCCTTCCTAAGAGATTTCAGACAAACAGGCTCTAGCCTTCTAGCTAATGCAGGGCCGGCTAAGCCAAGCTGAGCTGTGTGGGTGCCACCTACACACTGCAGCTTTCTGTCTCTGCTTCTTTCAGCCTCGCTTCCACACCTCCACAGCTTCCAATACTAAGTGCTCACCATCATATCAGGATATGTCACTATTCCTGCCTTGCTTGGATATTAGGTCTATGTAGGGTCTGAAATTATGTTTTTCTCCTCACCTGCCACTGTGGCAGGTTACTGAACATGTTTACTGTCCACTGTCCCCTTCTTAAATCTACTTAGAACACTTGGTACATTGTACATGACAGTAGAAACCTTAATCCCTGAATATTCTTAACTTAAGAATTAAAAGAAAAATAACATTAAATAACATAAGAAAAACATGTGCCATGGTGTCAGGTGGCCTGAAATTTTTACCTGTCACAGCCAAGATTTACCCTGGGTTTGGCAGGTGACAGATTTCATTCCTGTGACTATGTTGTGGAAAGAAGATGAATTTCATGTTGATTCCTTTTATTGATCACCAATCTTAAATACCCTTGGTTTAGTAGCCATTTACACCCCTGAGCTGATTCAGAGTTTGTTTAGCGTAATGGTTGTGGTTAAAATGATCAGTCAGTGGATCAAATAGTCAGTGGATCATTTTTTCTGGTGTGACCTTGCTGAGGAAGTAGAATTCTCCCCAAGGCATGGAAGTCCCACATCACCAAGAGCAGATCGCTTTCATGGTTCTTTTTCCTGAGGCTGTGGGCAAGCACGAGTGGTTACGCTGTAGTAATCACGGGGTGGGCTGAAGAACCTCCAAATTTTATTCTGTAGCTTACCACGCACAGTATTCTGCATCTCGTGATCAATCATATCTTGTGACTTTATCTCACTGAAACGGTGTTAAAGCGACACTTTTGAGGCTAGTCAATCAAAACTCAGAAATCGCTTGATGACATGACATGGTAACTGGCACAGACTACTGGCTGGTGGATGAGTTTAGTACAAGTAGATCGTAGGAGCAGGGGTGCGGCTGTTCTCCAGTTAGCTGTGACACTGTTCAACCACATGACTCCTTGCGACTAAAAACTGGCTTTACATTTGGCAGGAATTATCAAATAGCTAATATGCAAATCAGATATAATTTTACTGGATAACTTGTAAATTGAAACATTTTTCTGCTGCAACATGACTGATAACTGTTGCCCAGTAGTTCTCTTGATTAACCACTTATGCAGTGCAAGCATTCTGCATGTCCAAGGAATTTATCTATAATAAGACCAAAGAGGGGACCGGGTAGGATGGAAGCAGAGAACATACTAAAGCATGAAAAGGAGACAGAAGGTTGAAGCTTGCTGTGCTCCAAATTTTAATTGAGTACAAGTTAAGCTGCTGATTTCATCTCTGTCCCCTGTCTGCAATGAGAGGTAGCCATGTGTAAAAATTCTGTATCTTCTGTAACTCTTACTTTGTAGATAGTGTTTACCAAGGTAGGAGCTGTGCCTCTGTGTGTGTCAGCGTGAATATCAGTGTGTCTGTATGCTCAGTGTATATCTGTCTGTTTTCTATCCTGTTCCCAAAATCTACATCGGTGAAGTTGCTTTGTCTACCACCGTCTTTTCCCCCAGAGATACTGTACAGTAGCATTATAGCGTAGGAGGAGCCAGGGGAATTCACAGCAGCTGCAGCCCCTTTTATTAGATATCTTTCTGCAGAAAAAAAATGAGAAGCAACTTGACGTAACAGTTCCCTGCAAGCCACTTTTTGTTGTCTGAAGAACAAAGCCATTTTTCCATGGGTGTTACAGTATTGGTGGATAGATGGTATTATACTGTCTCTGGGACTTTGGATATTATATATATATATATATATATAT